>JXCR01147752.1:46738-73319 GCA_002079205.1 Phalaenopsis hybrid cultivar
ATATATATATATATATATATATATATATATATATTGAAGTTTAGGTGTTAGATATGTAAATACATAAGAATTGAGAGGTATGCCTGGAAATCTTCCATTCAAAAATTATGAGACATTACTACTGAAATAAAAACTGATAACCGATTCAAAATATGGTGCTGGAGTTTGCTATGTAAGTCGATGGATCCTATATGGCCAATGAATTAGTTTGTATGTGCTGTTAAAGGATGTTATTGTGCCAAGTAATGCTAACCCTTAAATCAAACTATATAGCAATAAATTAAGCAATACATGATGCAAGATATGAGTGCTGAACCCCATATATACATCGCAAAATGAGTCAATCGAATGTGGCAAAAACAGTGAAGAAATGCAACGATGCATAGATCGAACTTAAACCCATTGATTGTTGTCAAAGATGTTCAAATGATGTTTGTTTGCAAAACGGATCACACGAGCGCGTCCAAAGCATCAAAATTATTGTAGAGATGACCTTCAACAATCGAAGTGTGCAAATAAGATGAAAAATGGTGGATGGCCAAAGCGAAGTATGAGATTAGGACACAACTATGTCAACTATTGCCGAAGTTGCTCAAACAAGCTCTGATCATAAATGGACCATGTGAGTGCTTCTGAAACATTGAGATTACCTAAAGAAGAACCTGTTATAGGAGCAAAAATGATGAAAATGATGGTACCCAAAATGCGACATTGTGTAAATAAAAGATAAGGTGACTTGAAAAGCGACAAAATTGCCCAAATGACATCCGACCATAAACAAACTGCGCTGATGCGTCAGAGATATCGATTAGTTTGGAATGATTTTAGAATGATTTTGGATGATAATTCCCTTAGATCTACAAAGATTAATTCCCTTAGATAAACAATAACCCCATGTCTACAAAGTTCCTTAGGACAAAGTGACTCATGGCTACTGAAAAGAATTCTCTTGTGAGGTTGGGACAACGAGCTCCTCTAGCTAAGTACATGGGACCATGGCAGCTAGGGATGTCGGAACCATGGTATCTTGATTGGGTTCGTCATCATTTCCCTCACCATCCTCTTTCAAGCTCACGATGATAATTTCATAATTTAAAAGCTTAAATTTATTGTTTCTATATGCTAAGTCTAAATACTTAGTGCCTAATTACTATCTTTAATCAAAAGTTCTCGACCGTAATTGGGAGAGATAATTAACCATAGGGGCTTGCACCTATGAGAATTCTCGAACCTAATATCTTAAAGTCCTCACAAAATGAGGGTGAATCTCTGCATAGTGTTAGATATGTATGAATCGAGTGATATGCATGTAAAAAAGCCTATATACACTCCCTTTATCAATTACTATGGAAAGAAATAATTTCTATGTTACATACAATATAAGAGAAGAAACCTTCTTAATGAATGAATCTACAATAAGATAGAATACAACCCCAACCCCCCTAGATAGCCTTTTGTTCATTTAATTCTACTCCTATGATATTTTATCAATACCATTTTCTAAAATAGCTCCATCGCCATTCTCTCTAAAAAATAAAAATGATATAAAAAAATAAGCATATCTAATCAGAAAACATGTAGTTGATAATNTGTGCGAAAACGATGTTCATTCAAGATACAAGTTGGTCTATTCAAATGCCAGCTCAGTAGCAATAATTGGAGTAGACGAACTACTTGCCGACTTGCCACAAATGTTCATCAACTCACTGTTGATCTCATTTTTATGAGGTCTGTCTCTTTCATTTTAGAATCTAAGATCTAGCCTTAGGGTTTTCCTAATGACTCTCCTAGAGAACTAGTGTTGAGACTCACTCTAATTAGAAATTTAATCATTTCTTAACTCATTGTAGTCTCATATTCTTGGTTTTAAATCCTCAACAATTTGTTAAGTTGATTAAGACCAACATTTTGAAACTCAAGTGAAGTTCCTATAGGTTTGAAAGGCCCTAGGAAAACCTTATGAGTTTAGGGTTTTAGGTCTGGTGGTGATTGTTCCTTTGAAGCACCTTCACTCACTATCACTCACTTTTAGATAACTCTTTTCTTAACTTTTAGGGAGCCCATTTTGATTATGAAGCACTCTTTAAGATAAGAAAGGTGGCTATCTATTTAATAATTAAAACCATTAAGAAAAAAATTGTTTTCCTTTAATAAAAAAAATCATTAAATCATTGAATCAAAATTAATATAAAAGAAAAAATCTTTCAAAAATCTATAAATACAATCTTTATTCAAAATAAAATTTAATAAATCCACAAATGATAAAAATAAAAAATATAATAATACAAATACTTGAAATTTCACACACATATACACCATTCGCTTGATAAATATCCCCAAATTTACACCTATTCCTTTGAGTTCATTCTTGAACACTCTTCATACCTATAACCCATTTCATGAACCCATCATGTTTGAATTAAATCTAAATTCATTTGAACCCAAGTTTGAATCAAAATGAACCCATTTTGACACCTGGTTTGAAGCCACCTTCAAGCTACCATTTCCAAATCAGTTTAATACATTTTTGAGCCACCCTTTGTGTTGAGCTTATCCATGACAATTCAACATTGATTCATCTCATTTGTGAGCCGAATTTGAATTGATCTATAAGCCAAATTTAAACCCAAATGGAACTATACTTTAACTCAATATTGAACCACACTCAAGCTTATTATAAAACATTTTCATTAATTTGATTTTGGCTCTTCATTGCGCCAATCCTCTTGCTGATTTGCTTGAGCCAATTCAGCCACATCAATTCATACTCTTCTGAGCTCAATCCAAGTCCATGCGAGCCCATACACGCCAATCCCAGAAGCTTCACTTGGTTGAGCTTGTCTTTGCCTTTAACCACCTTCCCATTGGCTCTCCTCAAAACCTCCTCAACTGATTCCCATAACCAACCCAACGTCAAGGCAAAGTGGGCACATGTGCCAAACCGTGACCATGGCCATTAAGCCAAGCTCACCATGACTCGAAATTCACCATGGAAGAACCACATTGGAAGCTCCATCCACTTGGCTCACCTTCACTGGTCACTCTCAATCAACTCAGCTCCACCTCACTGATCCATGGCAGATGAATTACACCAATAGAAGACACCCCTACCCCTGGTTGAGCCTATAAATGGAGCTCATTCTAGGGCTCAAAGAAGAAGCAACCATTTCCATGGACAAACTAAAGCTCCAAAACAACTCCTCAGAGCTCCAACATCCTCCCTGTATCAATTCCACTATTCCAAGACCATAATTCTATCATTAAAACACTCACCCGAACCAAGACACATTAAATTCTCACTGTTTACAGTTCGATTCATCAATTCAATACCTCTACTAGCTTCCCCGAGTGATGAAACCACTTCCACATACGAATTGCACAAGCTGTGAGCTCCTGGATTATTGTTTGATCGAGGAGCATGCGGGCTCGATCAACTTCATACACGGTGGCTTCTGAACTTCAAATTGGGACTTGGAGCATACTTATTGAATCATTATGAAGCTAATACAACGATTGGATTAAGAAGATCACCACCGAATTGAGGTACGTTTCTACTTTTCTTAATTCACTCCAGTTTTGGACCTTTGTGAAATAGAGTTGCATGATAATTGATCTTGACCGTCATATTTGTAGAGCTTCATGAGGTGAAGTTGTAGCATTTTGAATTTTTGAATTTCATTAAAAAATGAAGGAGATCTACGCACTTTTGTGCAAATGGTGCTCAGTTCACGTCCCATTTGGGACGATGAACCAATGTCATCCATTTTATTTTATTTAAAACGAATGTCTCAGATTAACTCAGAAGGATATGGTGTTGTTCGGGTCGTACACGAGATCGAGAAGGCGTAGCTGACGCGGAGTTGAGGTGGTCGCGACAATGATTAACAGATGAATCAAAGTCAACTGCGTGGAAAAATGGCTGAAGAGTCAGATGGCACGACATTTATTAAGTAAGAATTTTTTTTTTCAATTAATAAAAACCTTTTAATTTAACACAAATTTAAAAATCATAAGAAATTAAAGAAAAATGAAAAAAATTAGAAAATAAATGTGCCAGATTCGGGAAAACTAGGAGAATTTAATAAAAATAAAATCATAATATAATAACATCAAATAAATTTTAAATGATTTTTAAACTATTAAAGCAACAATAAGACAAAATTTAAAATATAAATCAAAATAAAATGAAATTACATCTGGTTAAACCTCTTGACCATATGATATTTCTGTAATTTTCTCATAAACAAAAAATCATCTAGTTTTGCATAATAATTTACATGAAAATTAATAAAATTGATAATTTTGCAAAAATATCATTTAAAATGAACAAATAAAAATGATTAAGTTGAAGACTCTGATTTGAATGACACTTAAAATCATAAATGTATAATTTTGATTAATATTGGAACTAATTTGAAAGTAAGCATTGGTAAGTTTGTAGTTTTTTCCTTTAAATTTACAAATTTACCTAAACTTAACTTTTATTCATTAAATCAAAATTTAATTGATTAAAAATATTGAAAACATACGAATTGACACAAATCAGGGCAAAGATGCCTACATCCTCGGGAGTTAGCAAATAATATACTAATTAATAGATATATAGTGAATTTTGATAGTTTTGAAAGTAATTTAGGATAGTATTGTTATTTTCTTCAAAATTGCAATATTATTTTTATTACACTAGGAACTTCAAAATGAACTATATATAATTCAAAAATTACTAAAATTTAAAATGAAACTCTTAAATAAAACAAAAATAACAAAACACTGCAAAAATGTATAAATTTAAAGTTAGTTTTGAGGTAAATTTGTAAATTTCTTCACTCNCATGAACTATATATAATTCAAAAATTACTAAAATTTAAAATGAAACTCTTAAATAAAACATAAATAACAAAACACTGCAAAAATGTATAAATTTAAAGTTAGTTTTGAGGTAAATTTGTAAATTTCTTCACTCACTAATGCAACCCAAATAATTGAACCAAATTAATCAACTGAAGATAAATCATTAAAAAAATATTTCCAACCTAGGTAGAAATGGTTGAAGTATACATAAGATATTTACAAACAAACATTTCTCAGTAAAACTTACATAACTTTCTTTATAGAACTTCAAAATCACTGAAGTCCATAGGTTAATTGAACTGAAAGAAGTTGAAAAATATAAAATTCACTTTGATTGATTACTTTTTAATAATTTTCTATTAATAAACCTATTCATAAGTTCAAGAATTCATGAAAAATCTAAAATAAACTTGAAATGACTTGTAAAATTCTGATGTTGTTTGGAATCATATTCCAAACATTTCAGTAAATTTCAAGTGTTTTGGATATCCTTTCGATTTATTATAAATTTTTAAATAAAATCACCTTCAAAATTAAAATAATTCTAATAAATCAAATAAAATGCAAAAATTCATAAAATTTTAACATAAAGCTTTTCAACTTGATATCCATCCNATTACTTTTTAATAATTTTCTATTAATAAACCTATTCATAAGTTCAATAATTCATGAAAAATCTAAAATAAACTTGAAATGACTTATAAAATTCCGATGTTGTTTGGAATCATATTCCAAACATTTCAGTAAATTTCAAGTGTTTTGGATATTATTATAAATTTTTAAATAAAATCACCTTCAAAATTAAAATAATTATAATAAATCAAATAAAATGAAAAAATTCATAAAATTTTAACATAAAGCTTTTCAACTTGATATCCATCCACAAAAATTATTTTTATATTATTTTGAAATCATTTAAGTCAAAATATCTAAAACCCTGAAAATCACAAAATTTTCAACAAAATAATTTATAAAAATTCACAAAACAACCAAAATTTCTAAAAAATGTAATAATTGAGTTTATAAGAATCATATTCACTTCACCCGAGGATTGATGAGATCTTATAAGTTCTAATAATGTTAAACATTGATATATGCCTTCAAAAAAGCATATAAATATATTTAATAATAATGATAATATAATGATGAAAATAAAATAATAATAATAATAAACAATAATAATTAGCTATTTGGGTTTACGAAGACTTCTTGGACGATACAACATATGATTGCTGACAAAAGTTTTATGATCTGAACAGGTTTAAGTACCTCTTTAAGTTATGTAAATCCAAAACTAACAGCAGTACCAGCATGACAGAACCATGGGATCTTGACCGGTGTTGCATAAAATAAAATTTAATTAGTTATCATCAATCACTTCAATAATCGNAAAGAATATTAAACATTGATATATGTCTTCAAAAAAGCATATAAATATATTTAATAATAATAATAATAATATAATTATAAAAATAAAATAATAATAATAATAAACAATAATAATCAACTATTTGGGTTTACGAAGACTTCTTGGACGATACGACCCATGATTGCTACCAAAAGTCTTATGGTCTGAACAGGTTTAAGTTCCTCTTTAGGTTATGCAAATCCAAAACTAACAGTAGTACCAGGATGACGGAACCATGAGATCTTGACCGGTGTTGCATAAAATAAAATTTAATTAGTTATCATCAATCACTTCAATAATCGCTTCCATCATGATGAACACTAACCTAAATTTGTTTCACATGGCTCCTATAAATAAATAATAAGAGCCTAGAATAGGCGTTTCGAGACATGGTTTTCTTCTTCTATTGAGTCATTTTTTTTATAGAGTTAGGCAGTGTTGTGGTTATTTAATAATCAACATCTGAGATATTCAAAAAAAGACGAAACACAAAGCGAAGGGTAAACCTCAACAAAACCATCAACGTTGTCTCAAATGACGTTGATTAATAAATCCTAATCTTTTAAAATTTCGAGATTGATCATCTGGTACGACGTAAATCCTCACACAATCTTAGATTTTTGCAAGATTGTAAGTCATGCAATTAAGTCCTAAATTTCTAAATAAATTGTAGGTTTGCAATATCAAATAACTTCTCTTTCAAAGAATTAAAGTCAAACTATAAGCTAGTTTAAGATGCCACTGAGGTTTCTTCGATCTCTTCAACATCTCTTACTATTCATTCATTTGAATTCCAGAAATAACTGTTCCACATTGAGTCTTTTTCATTTGATTTTCCTACAATCAATCGTGAAAACTAAACTTCAAATTCTTAAAGACGAAACCACAATCTTAATCGAGAGTTTTCTTCAATGATCTCAGTGAATGCAATCAAAGTTTCAGGAGAAAATTATTCATTGTGTTTCTAGTCAACCGCAAGATCATTGTTTAAATTTTATGATAGATATTATTTATTTGTTTTTTTTTCTAGATTTTTTATTTTTATGTTTTCGTAACATTGATCATTTAATTTTGATTTTAAAAGTATTGTTAAGTGGTTTCATCTTAAATTATTTGCATCAATTTTTTTAATCATTGGTAAGTTTTTCATTACATGTGAGCTGTCTAGAATAGTTTCATTAATTATTTTTACCTACGTCATTAGCTTAGTGTAGCAAAAAAACTAAATATGATTGGCATTTGCTCATGTAAAACAATACATAGGTAGTAACCAATCAACTCCTCTATTGCACTCATCTCAAAACAAACCCACGGACTTAAAACATAACCAAATTTTAATTAGGAAAGACCATATCTTAACCCCATTGCCTTTGCCTCAATAGTTGTCATTGTACTGCCCCCCTTCAAAAAACTATCTAACCAACAAATAAGCACTGTAGTATAAAAAAATATACTGTAATCCAAAAATTCATGAGGAGAAAAAGTTAAACCAATTGTGATTTACCATAGCTTTTCATTTTATGCCAGAGAAAAACAAAGCAAAAAGAATGCCAGGTGCTCAGTGAAAAGGAAACTGATGAATTAATACTTCTGATTAAGCATAAATTTTCACCTACAATTTGCTCCAAAACTCAAGAAATAAAAGAACACTTTACTTACAAAATAAAGCAGAACAGGATGCATGTCCCACAAAGTTGTGTGTTCTTTCACAAAGGATGTCTCACGGACCAATCTGAATCTTGACGGATCTATAAATTATCAACAAAGTCGCGACAGACATTAGATAAATTTTTCAGAAACACATTAACAGTAGGAATTGATGCATTAAAGATTGAACATACGAAAAAGAATTTAACTGCTAGAGTTAAGATCGTCTGACGGCCAAAATGTTTAGAGAATATTAAAAATAAGGAAATTTTACTTAAGTACCACTCAAATCCTCTGTGTTTACATATACAACACCTAAACTTCAATTTTTACATATATGTCACCTTACCTCTGCATGAAAAGGTGTATTTTGACTTCTTAAAATTAATATTGTGATATTTTTTTATGTGATATAAAAGATTTGGGCAGTATAAATACATAAATAAGAATTAGGTGATATGTAAATGCCCCTACAACAAAATAAGTCATTAATAGCCAACTAGCTTGCCAGAAACAATAATTTTAAGATAGGTATAAAATAAAACTAAGAAAGATATTATATTAGTAGGAGGATTAGGTAAAAGATTAATAAAGTGAAAAGCATATTTCGACGGCTTAAAAGTCTACAAAACAAGGCAAGATATACACCAACAATAGAAATGGACATTGTTAGCATGCGCGAGCATTAGGAAGGTAACCTGGATAAAACTTGTGCAAAAAGCCATGCAACATAAAGTTGAGACCATAAATGAAACTCAATAATAATTAATGGAGATTGAGAACTCATAAATCCACCAATAATGATGACTTTATTAGCAAAATTGGTAAACGGATTTTATTAACAATATAACTTAAATCTTGGACTCGCGAGATTTATTTTGTCTACTATGAAAATGTACCGTGAGAGAACTCATAGTTAAGGGATCGAGTTTCATTTTCCCACTCCTTCCATCGGCGAATCTGCATGAAATAACAACCCCCATCAAACCATAACCACACAAATAATAATAATAGTAAACAATTTCATTTATCTTTGGACGTTCAAAAGAGAAATTTGAAATCAATACTGAAATCATGGGAAATAGTACTANAAATTGGCTGGTATGTATGTAAATGTCCCCCCTTCCTCCCCCAAAGAGAGAGAGAGAGAGAGAGAGAGAGAGAGAGAGCGAGAAAATAAAGAAAAATCAAAGGTGGCATTAATCACAATGAACTACAAGTTCATAAGAATCGATGCTTTAAGATTCTCAATATTATTAGAAGATTTTCAAACATACCATTAAATTCCTACGTATTTACACATCTAACATCTAAGTTTCAATTTTTACATATATGCAATCTTAACTATGCTTGAAAAGGTGTAGTTCAAATTTCAGAAGTTAAACTTGTGGTATTTTTAATGTGATATGAAAGATTTGGGTGGTATAAATGTGAAAAGTAAAGTTTAGGCATTAGATATGCACATACATAGGAATTGAGTAGTATGCATGAAATGCCCCAATATGATTTTGTGGAAAATCAAAGGTTGGGAACAGAGGAGCCAGTAATTTACAGTACCTGATTACAACTACTACCTTGAAGTCGTCTTCCAGTGACCTTTTTATATATTTTTGGAAATTAAATTTGCTTCCAGAAGCCAAATGGACCTGAAAACATGTTCTGGGATACAAAATAAAAAGAGAAAAAAATGAAAATAACATTTTTCTTGCAACTTACATTTATGAAACCATGACGGAGAGTAAGGTAATCTGCTTTTCGAACAGATCTGAAAAATTGGTGGAAGAAACAAACCTGTAACACAAGCATAATTAAATAGTAGCCATAAAAAGTTTAACAAACAGATGTGTATGTACATATGTGGAACTGGAGCCAAGAAAAGGAGCCAAGAAAAAAAAATCAAGGGGTACAAATTAATAATTTCCAAAACAACCTCAATCTTAATGTTAGTCCCATGGGGTAAAAAAATTAGTATAATGATTTTGATGATTATAAATATATACCCAAATATGTAGCAGCTCGTGCGAAACCGATGTTCATTCAAGATACAAGTCGGTCTATTCAAATGCCAGCTCAGTAGAAATCATTGGAGTACACGTACTACTCGCCGACTTGCCACAAATGTTCATCAACTCACAGTTGATCTCATTTTTATAAGGTCCGTCTCTTTCTTTTTAGAATCTAAGATCTAGCCTTAGGGTTTTTCTAATGCCTCTCCTAGAGAACTAGTGTTGAGACTCACTCTAATTAGAAATTTAATCATTTCTTAACTCATTGTAGTCTCATATTCTTGGTTTTAAATCCTCGACAATTTGTTAGGTTGATTAAGACAACTAAAGTGAAGTTCCTATAGGTTTCAAAGGCCCTAGGAAAACATTATGAGTTTAGGGGTTTAGGTCTGGCAGTGATTGTTCCTTCGAAGCACCTTCACTTACTCTCACTCACTTTTAGATAACTCTTTTCTTAACTTTTAGGGAGCTCATTTTGATTATGAAGCACTCTTTAAGATAAGAAAGGTAGCTATCTATTTAATAATAAAAACCATTAAGAAAAAAATTATTTTCTTTTAATAAAAAAATCATTAAATCATTAAATCAAAATTAATATAAAAGAAAAAATCTTTAAAAAATCTATAAATACAATCTTTAAATTTTTCAAAATAAAATTTAATAAATCCACAAATGATAAAAATAAAAAATATAATAATACATATACTTAAAACTTCACACACATATACACCATTCACTTGATAAATATCCCCAAATTTACACCTATTCCTTTGAGTTCATTCTTGGCCACTCTTCATACCTATAACCCATTTCATGAACCTATCATGTTTGAATTAAATCTAAATTCATTTGAACCCAAGTTTGAATCAAAATGAACCCATTTTGACACATAGTTTGAAGCCACCTTCAAGCTACCATTTCCAAATCAGTTTAATACATTTTTGAGCCACCCTTTGTGTTGAGCTTATCCATGACAATTCAACATTGATTCATCTCATTTGTGAGCCGAATTTGAATTGATCTATAAGCCAAATTTAAACCCAAATTGAACTATACTTTAACTTAATATTGAATCACATTCAAGCCTATTATAAAACATTTTCATTAATTTGATTTTGGCTCTTCATTGAGCCAATCCTCTTGCTGATTTGCTTGAGGCCAATTCAGCCACATCAATTCATACTCTTGTGAGCTCAATCCAAGTCCATGCGAGCCCATACTAGCCAATCCCATAAGCTTCACTTGGTTGAGCTTGTCTTTGCCTTTAACCACCTTCCCATTGGCTCTCCTCAAAGCCTCCTCAACTGATTCCCATAACCAACCCAACGGCAAGGCGAAGTGGGCACATGTGCCAAACCGTGACCATGGCCATTAAGCCAAGCTCACCATGACTCGAAATTCACCATGGCAGAACCACATTGGAAGCTCCATCCACTTGGCTCACCTTCACTGGTCACTCTCAATTGACTCAGCTCCACCTCACTGATCCATGGCAGATGAATTACACCAATAGAAGCGACACCCCTACCCCTGGCTGAGCCTATAAATGGAGCTCATTCTCGGGCTCAAAGAAGAAGCAACCATTTCCATGGACAAGCAAAACCTCCAAAACAACTCCTTAGAGCTCCAGCATCCTCCCTGTATCAATTCCACTATTCCAAGACCATAATTCTATCATTAGAACACTCACCCGAACCAGGACACATTAAATTCTCACTGTTTACAGTTTGATTCATCAATTCAATACCTCTACTAGCTTCCCCGAGTGAGGAAACCACTTCCACATATGAATTGCACAAGCTCTGAGCTCTCTGGATTATTGTTTGATTGAGGAGCATGCGGGCTCGATCAATTTCATTCACGGAGGCTTCTGAACTTCAAATTGGGACTTGGAGCATACTTATTGAATCATTATGAAGCTAATACTATGATTGGATTGAGAAGATCACCACCGAATTGAGGTATGTTTCTGCTTTTCTTAATTCACTCCAGTTTTGGACCTTTGTGAAATAAAGTTGCATGATAATTGATCTTGACCATCATATTTGTAGAGCTTCATGAGATGAAGCTGTAGCATTTTGAATTTTTGAATTTCATTAAGAAATGAAGGAGATCTACGCACATTTGTGCAAACGGTGCTCAATTCACGTCCCAAATGGGGCGATGAACCAATGTCATCCATTTTATTTTATTTAAAACGGATGTCTCGGATTAACTCGGAAGGATATGGTGTTGTTCGGGTCGTGCACGGGATCGAGACGGCGTAGCTGACGAGGAGTTGAGGTGGTCGCGACAATGATTAACAGATGAATCAAAGTCAAATGCGTGGAAAAATGACTGACGAGTCAGATGGCACGACATTTATTAAGTAAGATTTTTTTTTTTCAATTAATAAGAACCTTTTAATTTAACACAATTTAAAAAAAAAATCATACGAAATTAAAGAGAAATGAAAAAAAAAAAGAAAATAAATGTGTCATATTCGGGAAAACTAGGAGAATTTAATAAAAATAAAACCAGAATATAATAACATCAAATAAAATTTAAATGATTTTTAAACTATTAAAGCAACAATAAGACAACATTTAAAATATAAATCAAAATAAAATGAAATTACATCTGGTTAAACCTCTTGACCATATGATATTTCTATAATTTTCTCATAAACAAAAAAAATATGTTGGTTACTTAAATGAAATTTTCATGGGATTTTGCATTTATTGAAATAAATAATTCTAGAAATTAAAATATATTTTGAAAAATTACAGAATAAATTCTGAAATAGGGTGACCATTTTATTCATTTAGATGGTAATTTTGAGTATTGCATGATGGTTTTAAATTTTTTTAAGAAATGTATGTTTAAAAATATTATATTTATACTTTAAAATTTCTTTTAATCAAAATTGGATTATAATAGGGGATAAATGGGTAAGAAAATTATAATTAAACCTTACTGGGAAAAATGAAACATAATGGGTTAGTTAGAACTTTAATCAAATCAATAAAACATGCTAAAGGTTATAAGTGTAACTATCAAATTGTTAAAAATTTGAAACTTTAAAATGCTTGGATGATTAATTGGTGGGCAATATTGTTTAGAATTGTTTAATTTACTGATTAAGACCTTCCATCATAATTTGAATGGTTTTGCATAATAATTTACATGAAAATTAATAAAATTGATAATTTTGCAAAAATATCTTTAAAATGAACAAATAAAAATGATTAAGTTGAAGACTCTGATTCAAATGACACTTAAAATCATAAATGTATAATTTTGATTAATATTGGAACTAATTTGAAAGTAAGCATTGGTAAGNCGTGCGAAACCGATGCTCATTCAAGATACAAGTCGGTCTATTCAAATGCCAGCTCAGTAGAAATCATTGGAGTATACGTACTACTCGCCGACTTGCCACAAATGTTCATCAACTCGCAGTTGATCTCATTTTTATGAGGTCCGTCTCTTTCTTTTTAGAATCTAAGATCTAGCCTTAGAGTTTTCCTAATGACTCTCCTAGAGAACTAGTGTTGCGACTCACTCTAAATGTAAGAAATTAAAGAAAAATGAAAAAAAATAGAAATTAAATGTGTCAGATTCGGGAAAACTAGGAGAATTTAATAAAAATAAAACCAGAATATAATAAAATCAAATAAATTTTAAATGATTTTTAAACTATTAAAGCAACAATAAGACAAAATTTAAAATTTAAAATATAATTTTGATTAATATTGGAACTAAGTTAAAAGTAAGCATTGGTAAGTTTGTAGTTTTTTCCTTTAAATTTACAAATTTACCTTTACTTAACTTTAATTCATTAAATCAAAATTTAATTGAATAAAAATATTGAAATTTATGGTATAACTTGAACTTGATAAGCAAATAATATACTAATTAATAGATATATAGTGAATTTTGATAGTTTTGAAAGTAATTTAGGATAGTATTGNTTTTAAATTTACAAATTTACCTTTACTTAACTTTAATTCATTAAAACAAAATTTAATTGAATAAAAATATTGAAATTTATGGTATAACTTGAACTTGATAAGCAAATAATATACTAATNGCTGGTATGTATGTAAATGTCCCCCCTTCCTCCCCCAAAGAGAGAGAGAGAGAGCGAGAAAATAAAGAAAAATCAAAGGTGGCATTAATCACAATGAATTACAAGTTCATAAGAATCGATGCTTTAAGATTCTCAATATTATTAGAAGATTTACAAACATACCATTAAATTCCTATGTATTTACACATCTAACATCTAAGTTTCAAATTTTACATATATGCAATCTTAACTATGCTTGAAAAGGTGTAGTTCAAATTTCAGAAGTTAAAACTTGTGGTATTTTTTATGTGATATGAAAGATTTGGGTGGTATAAATGTGAAAAGTAAAGTTTAGGCATTAGATATGCACATACATAGGAATTGAGTAGTATGCATGAAATGCCCCAATATGATTTTGTGGAAAATCAAAGGTTGGGAACAGAGGAGCCAGTAATTTACAGTACCTGATTACAACTACTACCTTGAAGTCGTCTTCCAGTGACCTTTTTATATATTTTTGGAAATTAAATTTGCTTCCAGAAGCCAAATGGACCTGAAAACATGTTCTGGGATACAAAATAAAAAGAGAAAAAAATGAAAATAACATTTTTCTTGCAACTTACATTTATGAAACCATGACGGAGAGTAAGGTAATCTGCTTTTCGAACAGATCTGAAAAATTGGTGGAAGAAACAAACCTGTAACACAAGCATAATTAAATAGTAGCCATAAAAATTTTAACAAACAGATGTGTATGTACATATGTGGAACTGGAGCCAAAAAAAAAAAAAAAAATTCAAGGAGTACAAATTAATAATTTCCAAAACAACCTCAATCTTAATGTTAGTCCCATGGGGTAAAAAAATTAGTATAATGATTTTGATGATAATAAATATATACCCAAATATGTAGCAGCTCGTGCGAAACCGATGTTCATTCAAGATACAAGTCGGTCTATTCAAATGCCAGCTCAGTAGAAATCATTGGAGTATACGTACTACTCGCCGACTTGCCACAAATGTTCATCAACTCGCAGTTGATCTCATTTTTATGAGGTCCGTCTCTTTCTTTTTAGAATCTAAGATCTAGCCTTAGAGTTTTCCTAATGACTCTCCTAGAGAACTAGTGTTGCGACTCACTCTAAATGTAAGAAATTAAAGAAAAATGAAAAAAAATAGAAATTAAATGTGTCAGATTCGGGAAAACTAGGAGAATTTAATAAAAATAAAACCAGAATATAATAAAATCAAATAAATTTTAAATGATTTTTAAACTATTAAAGCAACAATAAGACAAAATTTAAAATTTAAAATATAATTTTGATTAATATTGGAACTAAGTTAAAAGTAAGCATTGGTAAGTTTGTAGTTTTTTCCTTTAAATTTACAAATTTACCTTTACTTAACTTTAATTCATTAAATCAAAATTTAATTGAATAAAAATATTGAAATTTATGGTATAACTTGAACTTGATAAGCAAATAATATACTAATTAATAGATATATAGTGAATTTTGATAGTTTTGAAAGTAATTTAGGATAGTATTGTTATTTTCTTCAAAATTGCAATATTATTTTTATTACACTAGGAACTTCAAAATGAACTATATATAATTCAAAAATTACTAAAATTTAAAATGAAACTCTTAAATAAAACAAAAATAACAAAACACTGCAAAAATGTATAAATTTAAAGTTAGTTTTGAGGTAAATTTGTAAATTTCTTCACTCACTAAATGAAAGAAATAGAATTAATGTAACCCAAATAATTGAACCAAATTGTTAATCAACTGAAGATAAATCTTTAAAAAAATATTTCCAACTTAGGTAGAAATGGTAGAAGTATGCATAAGATATTTACAAACAAACATTTCTCGGTAAAACTTAAATAACTTTCTTTATAGAACTCCAAAATGACTGAAGTCCATAGGTTAATTGAACTGAAAGAAGTTGAAAAATATAAAATTCACTTTGATTTTTTACTGTTTATAAATTTTCTATTAATAAACATATTCATAAGTTCAATAATTCATGAAAAATATAAAATAAACTTGAAATGACTTATAAAATTATGATGTTGTTTGGAATTATATTCCAAACATTTCAATAAGGGCCCATTTGGGGCAGCTTATTTGGTGTCTATTTGGGTAAACTTTATTTTGACAGTTTATGCGTTTTCAAAACGCAAAAAACAGCGTTTTCACACCGCACATATCTGGCAACGGTCTGACTTTTACAAAAAAAAAAAAATTGTAATAGCAACCGCAACTAACTTATCAGCAAATTATTTTTAATCAGCTTATCAGCATAATATTCAATAAGCTACAGCTGCCCCAAACAAACCATAAATTTCAAGTGTTTTGGATATCTTTCGATTTATTATAAATTTTTAAAAAAAATCACCTTCAAAATTAAAATAGTTCTAATAAATCAAATAAAATGCAAAAATTCATAAAATTTTAACATAAAGCTTTTCAACTTGATATCCATCCACAAAAATTATTTTTATATTATTTTGAAATCATTTAAGTCAAAATATCTAAAACCCTGAAAATCACAAAATTTTCAACAAAATAATTTATAAAAATTCACAAAACAACCAAAATTTCTAAAAAAAGTAATAATTGAGTTTATAAGAATCATATTCACTTCTCCAGGGGATTGATGAGATCTTATAAGTTCTAATAATATTAAACATTGATATATGTCTTCAAAAAAACATATAAATATATTTAATAATAATAATAATGATGATAATATAATGATAAAAATAAAATAATAATAATAATAAACAATAATAATTAACTATTTGGGTTTATGAAGACTTCTTGGACGAAACAACTCATGACTGCTGACAAAAGTCTTATGGTCTGAACAGATTTAAGTACCTCTTTAGGTTATATAAATCCAAAACTAACAGCAGTACCGGGATGACGGAACCATGGGATCTTGACCGGTGTTGCATAAAATAAAATTTAATTAGTTATCATCAATCACTTCAATAATCGCTTCCATCATGATGAACACTAACCTATATTTGTTTCACATGGCTTCTATAAGTAAATAATAAGAGCCTAGAATAGGCCTTTCGAGATATGATTTTCTTCTTCTATTGAGTCATGTTCTTCATAGAGTTAGGCAGTGTTGTGGTTAGTTAATAATCAACATATGAGATATCCAAAAAAAGATGAAACACGAAGCGAAGGGTAAACCTCAACAAAACCATCAACGTTGTCTCAAATGACGTTGATTAATAAATCCTAATCTTTTAAAATTTCGAGATTGATTGTCTGACACGACATAAATCCTCACACATTCTTAGATTTTTGCAAGATTGTAAGTCATGCAATTAAGTCCTAAATTTCTAAATAAATTATATGTTTGCAATATCAAATAACTTCTCTTTCAAAGAATTAAAGTCAAACCACAAGTTAGTTTAATATGTCATTGAGGTCTCTTCGATCTCTTCGACATCTCTTACTATTCATTCATTTGGATTCCAGAAATAACTGTTTCACATTGAGTCTTTTTCATTTGATTTTCCTACAATCAATCGTGAAAACTAAACTTCGAATTCTTAAAGACGGAACCACAATCTTAATCGAGAGTTTTCTTCAATGATCATAGTGGATGCAATCAAAGTTTCAAGAGAAAATTATTCATTGTGTTTCTGGTCAACCGCAAGATCATTGTTTAAATTTTATGATAGATATTATTTATTTGTTTTTTTTTCTAGATTTTTTATTTCGATCTTTTCGTAATATAGATCATTTAATTTTGATTTTAAAAGTATTGTTGAGTGGTTTCATCTTAAATTATTTGCATCAAATTTTTTAATCATTGGTAAGTTTTTCATTACATGTGAGCTGTCTAGAATAGTTTCATTAATTTTTTTACCTACGTTGTTAGCTTAGTGTAGCAAAAAAACTAAATATGATTGGCATTTGCCCATGTAAAACAATACATAGGTAGTAACCAATAACTCCTCTATTGCACTCATCTCAAAACAAATCCACGGACTTAAAAGCATAACCAAATTTTAATTAGGAAAAACCATATCTTAACCCCATTGCCTTTGCCTCAATAGTTGTCATTGTACTGCCCCCTTTCAAAAAACTATCTAACCAAGAAATAAGCACTGTAGTATAAAAAAATATACTGTAATCCAAAAATTCATGAGGAGAAAAAGTTAAACCAATTGTGATTTACCATAGCTTTTCATTTTATGCCAGAGAAAAACAAAGCAAAAAGAATGCCAGGTGCTCAGTGAAAAGGAAACTGATGAATTAATACTTCTGATTAAGCATAAATTTTCACCTACAATTTGCTCCAAAACTCAAGAAATAAAAGAACACTTTACTTACAAAATAAAGCAGAACAGGATGCATGTCCCACAAAGTTGTGTGTTCTTTCACAAAGGATGTCTCACGGACCAATCTGAATCTTGACGGATCTATAAATTATCAACAAAGTCGCGACAGACATTAGATAAATTTTTCAGAAACACATTAACAGTAGGAATTGATGCATTAAAGATTGAACATACGAAAAAGAATTTAACTGCTAGAGTTAAGTTCATCTGACGGCCAAAATGTGTGTTGATGAGTGCTAAATGATTAGAGAATATTAAAAATAAGGAAATTTTACATAAGTACCACTCAAATCCTCTGTGTTTACATATACAACACCTAAACTTCAATTTTTACATATATGTCACCTTACCTCTGCATGAAAAGGTGTATTTTGACTTCTTAAAATTAAAATTGTGATATTTTTTTATGTGATATAAAAGATTTGGGCAGTATAAATACATACATAAGAATTAGCTGATATGTAAATGCCCCTACAACAAAGTAAGTCATTAATAGCCAACTAGCTTGGCAGAAACAATAATTTTAAGATAGGTATGCAATAAAACTAAGAAAGATATTATATTAGTAGGAGGATTAGGTAAAAGAATAATAAAGTGAGAAGCATATTTAGATGGCTTAAAAGTCTACAAAACAAGGCAAGACATACACCAACAATAGAAATAGACATTATTAACATGCGCGAGTATTAGGAAGGTAACCTGGTTAAAGCTTGTGCAAAAAGCCATGCAACATAAAGTTGAGACCATAAATGAAACTCAATAATAATTAATGGAGATTGGGAACTCATAAATCGGCCAATAATGATGACTTTATTAGCAAAATTGGTAAACGGGTTTTATTAACAATATAACTTAAATCTTGGACTCGCGAGATTTATTTTGTCTACTATGAAAATGTACCGTGAGAGAACTCATAGTTAAGGGATCGAGTTTCATTTTCCCACTCCTTCCATCGGCGAATCTGCATGAAATAACAAACCCCATCAAATCATAACCACACAAATAATAATAATAGTAAGCAATTTCATTTATCTTTGGACGTTCAAAAGAGAAATTTGAAATCAATACTGAAATCATGGGAAATAGTACTACCTTCAATCTTCCCAGAGCCATTGTTAGAGCGCTGCATACAACATGAAATACTGCCAGGAAGAATATGAAGATGTGCAACTGATGCAATCCATTTGTTGAAACAAATGAGACTTTCCCCTGAAAACAAAAGTGCAGACATAACAATGAAAAAAAAAAGGTTTACATAAATACCACTCAATTCCTCTGTACCTACATATCTAACACAAAAACTTAAATTTTTACATACATGCCACTTTACCTATGCATGAAAAGGTGTATTTCACCTTTGAAAAGTTAAAATGATGATATTCTTTTATGTGCTCTCAAAGATTTGGGTGGAATAAATGTAAAAGGTAAAATTTAGGTGCTACATATATAAATTCATAAGAATTGAGTGACATGTATGTAAATGCTCATGATGAAAAATAGTAAAAGACTTGATAATAACTTACTAAATGGAATACAGATTGAGTGTGTAACAGGCGTAGAGAACCCATAATTCATTGTTTGAAACAGTGGGATTGCATGGCCTTGTATTTATACAAGTATATTAGTACTATATTGCTACAATAGCAAAGTCTGTTTTAAGTGGAGAACTGTGACCTTTTAGTTGACTTTAATGGTGGAAAGAGGGACTACAAACTCGTGAAGAACTCTCCGGAGCAAGATGATATCAGTAACAGAGTCGGCAAAAGCGTGATATTCTACCTTAATTGAGTAGTTGACTATTGCTTTATGCACAATGAGATTAAGTTTGACCAAGACAGTCACAATAGACTGTAGGGTTTAGGTAATCACCATCCCAGTCATAATCTAAGTATGTACTAAATCTGAGGTTATTGTACTGGATTGGAAAAATATGGAGGCAAGTGCTTTTAATGTATCACAAAGCTCATTTAAGGAAGTAAAGTGTTGATTTAGAGGCAAGGTCGAGGTGAGTGATTGATAGATATGAGAGAGAGAGTTGGTGAAGTGGCGGTAGAGCTCGGGCTAGGAAAGCTCGAAGAGCATATAAGGATTAGAGGATAGTTTTGATGAGGTAAGTATTTATAGTAGTTTGTAGTTTCACATGCCAACTTGGTCAGATATGATGATTATATATTGGGGCTGATTTAGGAGCAGTCCATGTGATGTCAGTTGCACTAGGAGACTGAGAAAGTAGGATGGAGGTCCAAGATTTTTTTATATGAAAGGTATTTTGAATGTATTGTAGGAAGTGAATCATGACTAGTAAGTATTGCTGGTGAGGATGATATCATCCGCATAGATCAAGATGTAAGGGATAATATCATTATGATAATATATCAACAGTGACAAATCAACAATGTTAGGACAAAACCGAGACACTAAATATGTCCATTGAGAGTGGCAAAACACTGGCTAGGACGCTGGGTGCTTGTTGAAGTCTATAAAGAGCCTTTTTAGAAATGCAATCATGATCGGTATCAATAAATACTTCAAGAAGTTTAATGTAAACATTCGGTGAGGTTAACGAGTAGGAAGGCATTAAACATATCAAGGTGATGGAAAGGCCAATTGCGAGTAAGAACTACGGTTAGTCGAATTTGTATGGTCAGCATTTTGGCCATAAGGCCGAATCTTTTGATTTAATTGTCATCGTGTTCATGTTTAAAACCTTGAGTATTAAGGGGAACTTCAGATCGAGCAATGGTGTCATCTAAATTGCACTTCATCCTATAGATCCATTTGCAGCCTATGTGATTCAAGATAGGAGATGGAAGAAAAGTCTCTAGGCGCCTTGTGATCGCAGTGTCTGAAATTTAGCAGGCATGACATCATTTTTTTGTCCTTGTCTACTACAAAAGAACAAGTCAACTCGGAAGGGTTGGCATTATTGCCATAGGATGAGTTGCAAGAATGGAACTAGGTTGAGGAGCTACTATAAGTTGACGAATTATAATGGTTAGCTCTAGAGGCATAGAAGTGTGTTCATTACAATAAGGAGTTGTGTTGGTGGACTATGCCCATCTAGGAGAGGAGATTTTGAAAATTAAAGCTGAGATATTCTCAACCTACATTCAATTAGAGGGTTTTGATATGGAATTTTTTTTTATCTTCTGCCTTTTTTTTTTAAACAGGATAAATTTAGAAAGCATTTTAAACTTAAAGAGTCATAAGATACACCCAACAAAAGTGTGAGAAATCATCAAGAAATAAAACATAGAATTTACCTCCATAAGTGGAAGGTGTGAGGGAAGGACACCACACCATACATCGATGGCAAGTAAATGAAGTAAATGCAAATCTCGTAAGTGAAATCAAAGCATGGAAATCTATAGCTTTTGGCAAGACGGTGAGAGGAACATTGTGAGGAAGAAGCCAGAATGCATATTCCTAAAGTATAATTTGTACTTTATGAGAGAATGGCTGAACCCAGGTGACCCAGTTGGCAATGTCAAAGAGCTAGAATAGGTTTAGCAGAAAGCAAAGCAAGGCGGCAAGATTAGTTCATGGATGGATATAGACCTCTATGACTGTTGAAAACTGAAATTTAAAATAAGCTAAAACCCTACCTGATACGTGCTCCCGCCCAAGGATGTAGATCTCTGCAACCTCTCCCACTCGTTTGCACGTACAGCAACCGAAATTCAAGCCCCCCATTCCCGCAAAAAACCTGAAGAAACCGTTCGCATCCCTCTCCTTGTCATTCGGACGCAACCAAAGGTCCCCGCTTCAGTTCTTCTCGGTCGTTCCCCTCTCGCTTGCGGCCGTCGCGCAGCAACACAAACCGCCGTCGGTCCTTCGGCCTCGCGCAACCAGACCGAGATTTTCCTCCCGGATCTCCTTCATCCTCTTTGCCTCTCCTGTTCGCCGACGGAGAACTTTCTACGGCAGTCGCGATGATGGTTGTGTTGACAGAAGGCATAAAGCATCAACCAGATAGATTAGTTTTTAAAATATTAGTTTTAAAATCACAATTATAAACTAATGAATCAAAAGTACTTGAGTAAATTCAATCACCTCAAATTACTTAAAATATAATGCATAAATCATTCATTAAAGTTATTGGATGATGATAAATTTGAGATTGATTTTAGCTCATAAAAAGTGAATATCACTTCGAATATATAATTATATATACACTATCATGGTAGTAAGGACATGAATCAAGTTACCTACCCAAGTGGCTTGGCTCAACCGCTCCACAAGAAATAACAGTTTGAATTACAACTATCTGACTGTGTGATTTGGTGTCGGCTATGGTATGTGTGTTCTTCAGTGGCCTTCTATTATTTGAATTGTGAATCATAAGAGTATATTTAATTATCACAAAATCATCTATTAGCTAACGTTAAACATTCACCTCATATTTATAAGGTTCATGCAAGTTATGGTTATTAGCAATGATCTTTTTATCAAATTGGGTCGACCACCTTCTATAAATAAGTAAATCAAGGATCAAGTTAACTCGAAACGATAAAACCATTGAATTTTGATTGTGTTTGTCATCATTTTCTCCCATAATTCACTTTAAGATCAATGTGATGTATTTTATAATTAGAACCCTAAGTTTTTTGCTATTATGCGTTGAATATTATGTGCTTAATGACTAACTTTAATCGAAAGTGCTCACTCGTTATTTAGAAGGGTAACTAACCATAGAGCCTTGCACCAAACGGAAATCTAAGACTTGATATATCCTCACAAGATGAAGATGAAATATTTGGGCAGTGTCTTATCAATAATCTAACCTACCTTCTAAAAATTTGACCCAGAACAAACACTAATCTTTCAATGAGAGTTCAAGCACAATTTTACAGAGCCACAATGGCACGTCTCACAAAGCGATATGTTGGCCTATTTTTTAGATCATTATATGAGCAAGTTGCATCAGAAGAGATTTCGTAGGTAGTTCCAATAATCATATGATAGACTTGGATAACATTATTGAAGACAATTAAGAAGTGAAGAAGTCGAGCGAGAGCTAACTTTCTGGTTTGGTAGGAGAGTATGCCTTCACCAGTATTGGAGTTGACAACGATTAACCATTTTCAAGGGTGACTTATTGCATGTTGTATTGTGCTTTAAGTTGTGTAATTAGTTGATATTTCATGTTAGATAGGAGGTAGCCCCCATATCAATGTACCAATCTACATTGGAAGAGGTTGGATCGACCAAATGAGGCTAGCAGAAATATATTAATTGAGGTATTTGTGGTTCTAATAGGTAAATGCAATATGTGACTATTTTACCTAAATATGATAAGAGATTGGCTGGCCAGACATAGCATGATAGACTGATGAATGGTCACGAACATAATCTGAATAAAAAACATGATTCTTTCCATGAACTCTTGTGGCAACAAGAGCAATGTATGAGGTGTGTTGTTGTAGAGGTCAGAGGTAACAATCTTTGCCGCTTGAGCAGTCTCTTCGTTGGAAAGTAGATATTAAACTCATCTTGATTAACTGGTCAGAGATTGGTTCTAATATAGCTTGAAGACTTGCTTGATCTATAGGAGGGAGGCCACTCAAATTGTAAACAATAATATGCGCAACGTCCAATGAGGTGTCGATGGTAAGAAAAATTAGTACGTTCAGTAGTGAACCGCACGTCTCAACAACGACGGCGATCTGATCATATCACCGTGCATTTTGCATGGCCGGATCATCGCATTGTCCAGACTTCCAGACACCAGATGTAATAATTTCTCTTGCTATGGTAGTAGCATAGATTTT
Source organism: Phalaenopsis hybrid cultivar (assembly GCA_002079205.1). Classification (NCBI taxonomy): domain Eukaryota; kingdom Viridiplantae; phylum Streptophyta; class Magnoliopsida; order Asparagales; family Orchidaceae; genus Phalaenopsis; species Phalaenopsis hybrid cultivar. Next base: position 70,844 of record JXCR01147752.1, read on the forward strand.
TATTTTGATGTCCTACAAAAAGAAAGGGACTTACAGTGGGGCATGATGTGACAGTAGATTCAGCAAGGGACCTGCGGGCAGGAGCTGAATCTCCAATATAATTCCATAAAAGCCTCCTCCTGCTCTGTTTCTCCTCATCACCATCATCACGATGGCATGGAAGCATGGTGTTTGCCAAACCCACAGGTATGCAGANTGATATTACAAAACTTCTAATTATGCTTCAATGACTTGATATAAGCTTGATTGGACCTGAATTGAACCAACTTTGAGATCAATAGGTTTGTCTTGTAGGAACGATCGATTTGACTAAAAACTTATTGAAATTGAGGCCCTGCAGCTGCAGCTGTTTGAAAATTCAGTTGTGAAGCTGTTGTAGAAGAAGTTGTTCAAAAAACTGTAGTGATCATTACAATTTTTTTTTCCATAAATCACATTGCAACTTTTTACCACTGTTTGGTTGCAACATGCAGTTTTCAACTACAATTTATTTTTTTTTTTAATTATTGAAAAAACAGACAAAATGTGGTTTTACCAAATAGAAAAAAAAATGTGGTACAACACCGTCACGTCACTGACCCCCCAAACACACCCTTAAGCTTGTGATGAGTAGTAGCTTGGGGTTACAAGTGAGTTGGTCTTGATAGTTAACGTTTATTTAATACTAGATATGTGTTAAATGAGTTATTAGGATTTTGTAGAACTCTAAATGCTTAGAGGAAAATAGGANTTTATAGTTTAATTTAAATATGTGATCTTTTTGTTTGACATGAGAGCCGGCCAATTGAACCGGCCCGTCATTTGCTCACTGCTGAGCCCAGCAATTCCGTTTTAATAAAAACCATATTATTTAGTTGAACGACTTATATTATTTATAATAACTAATATTAATTGATACATATTTAAATAATTATATGTACTTTAGTATGATTTATTACATAATATAATCAAGGGGCATTTAGGTACACAAATCTTGTATATTTACATGCTAACACTTAAACATTCATATTTATGTTTATATCGCGCAAATATCTAACATCATATTAACAACATCACAATCATTACTTTTTAAAAGGGAAATTTAAGATCCCACATCTAAAATTTCATATTTACATACATAACTGTTAGGTATGGCTCATATATCAGGAAATTTGAAATATCTTGAAAGGTGTATTTCCTGGAATGAAAAGAAGCGTCTTTTGGTGTGAAGAGGTGTGTCTCTTGGATTAGTGGGTTGTGGTAATTTTATCTATAAATAGATGTGTAACCCGATGGGCATGCAATTTCTCTGGAATAGTGAAATTCGTTGCTTGCTCCCGAGGATGTAGGCATCTTTGCCGAACCTCGTCAAATCTCTGTGTTCTTCCTCTGGATTTGCGTTGTTTCACCCTAAATTTCACAACGATAACCTTAATAGATGATAATATATATTTGATTTTTATGAAGTAGTCATATTATCATAGTCTTGTTTTTGATGTGATATTAAGCATCTGAGTGATTCAATGATTTGTGGGTTTCTATATAAGTACACAAGAATTGTGTGCCATGCAAGTAAATGTGTCACTCGAGGGTCATAAATGTAAATATCAAATTTGAGAGGTTAGCAAAGAAAGACCTAACATTATTTTTTTGAAGTAGGCAAGATCTTTAAAATATATCAAATGGGGGTAGAATTACTAAATGGCCTAAATTACATAAAAAAGTATTAAATTTTATTATTTATATAAAAAATTTACAAATTTTTGGCTAATTAGAAGGTTAGATATATAAATATATAAGAGTTATATGACATAAATGTAAGTTTTCCTTTCGGTTTGTGCGCATAAAGAAATTATGCTGATCCGGTCTTCTATATATTTCAATCATATACTTTATTTCATTGAAAGGGAAGTGGGCACGCGGCCCTAAGCAACGGGGGGATTATTGCGTGCGGACATCGCATGCATCTCTGCATGCGGTGTTCGATCCTGGCCGTAGGTCAGGATTATTTCCGTTTTTAAAAAAAAAAATAAAAAATTTTAGGTGGGGCCCACCGAAATACATCAGGACCGTAAATCATGTGATTTACGGTCCGGATCGGCGTCCGCACGCAAGCTACGTGCGGACGCCGATCCGCATGGAATAATTTTTCCATTTCAAGGCATTTGAAATGTAACATAATAGACGACAAAACTGTTTCACTTCGTTTAATTCACAAAGAGCTAAATAATTATTATATTTCTAAAATGCACATATTTCAATTATTCTATATTTTTAAAATGAATGTACTTAAAATTCATCAAAAAATAATTATTAAATATGCTAGTGAAAGCATTACTTCGCGCATTGTCGTGATATATATAAATTTAAAATGATCGAGACAAAGCGAAAAATGAAACGAAAAAAATTCACACCAGAAAAAAACATAGATTTACGTGGTTCGGCAAATTGCCTACATCCACGGAGTTGCAGAATAATTTACTAATTGAGGAATATC
>JXCR01147752.1:74222-116145 GCA_002079205.1 Phalaenopsis hybrid cultivar
ATGACCTTAGTGTGAGGATACGAATGATCGAAGCTGAGATTGGGGTCCGAGCGGATCTCCCCCGTGGAGTCGTCGAGTTGACGTCGAATTGGAAAATGGAGTTAGTGTCGTCGGAATCCCACTTTCCTCCACAATCGCCTCTCTGGATCGAGAAAAATTCTTTATTCCCCTCCCTTCCTGCACAGAGGATGGCAGGAAGGGAGTCCGACAATTCTCACAGGAGGGTTGACGGCTAGAATATAAAACTAGTCTCTGATACCATGTTAAAACTCAGAATAATGTGGTGGAATACACAATTATTTCATTGATATAAACGAGGGTATAAATAACCCTTACAATAACTCTATAATAGGAAAAATAATAAAAAAAAGAAATTATATTAAAGGAAAGATATATTATATAATATCTCGAATAATTAATTCATATTAATTATTAGGAGATATATAAAATAACATAAAATAAGAAACAAAATAATTCTTAATATAAGAAAATAAATATAAAATAGGAAAGGAAATATCTCCTTATATTATGGAAATAATTTATTCCTCGTAACTTCTTATAGGAATAAATTATTTTCTATTATAATTCTTAATACCCCATTTAACCTCTCTGTAACTTACCTGTAACTTATATGTAACTTACAAATAAGTTCCACGCTTCTGTAGTTCCGGTAATTACAGGTAAGTTGCAGAGAGGTTACAGGAGGGTATAATGCGGATAGAACCTGCATGTATCCTTTGAATAACCTCCGACATACACAACGCTGCGTACGTCTTATGTACGGAAATATTTTCCAAAATGAGGTCCAAAATTAATTTTTTTATATGATTTCTTGTTTTGGGAGGGTGAAATATATTTCCTTAGAGACTATTTCCGATCTTTTTTATTTTTATTTTTATTATATTTTATCTATATTTAAATTTATAAGAAAATATGTCTAAAAACTATTTGGAGTATTTTCAAAAAATTATTAAATAAATATCTTAAAAAATCTTTTCTACAACTTTATTTTTGTTTTTATAGGCAATCGGTACTGAATATTTTATTTTATCTTTTTTTTTAATGCACAAAAAAAAATATTATTATTATTTTATACTTCTTAATTTTTTTTAAACTACTAAATCGATATATTTACTCATATCACCATTAAATGATCGAGAATTTGATAAAAAATGAAAATTTGGATTGGGATGTTACCATGAATTTTCATATTGAAAAAATTTTACCTACGGAGTCGAGACGCATCTCTGCATTCGGACTCCAATAACACAACACCCAAATATATTTCAGCGGGTCTTTTTTAAAAAAAAATTATAAATTTATGAATTGAATTGAAAGTGATTTTTTAAATTTTATAAACTTAATTTTATTGGAGTTCGCAAGTAAAATTTTCTCTTTCATTTTTGAGTGAGAAGTTGAAAAATGGATGAAAGTGTGATTGATTTGTAAATAGCAAATTTTGGGCCTTGTGCCTATGGTTGGAGAAATATTTGCGTACGTAAGGTGTCCGCAGAGTTGCGTACATATTAAGTTATTCGGAGGGTACTAGTATGTTACATTTATGTTACATGAAGAATTACAAAGGATATAACATAAGTGTAATATATTCGTACACTCCAAATTGTTGGGTAATAAGGATATCCGGTCCACCGAATTTAATTAGCTTTCTAATTAAGTATCTCACCTACCTGTCACCTCTCAAAAGTCCTTATGGGTGGTGGGCAGCCCAAAACTTAAATACTGCTTTTCGGCCCTACACCTAGCCCTACACCTAGCCGATGTGGGACTATTTGTCTGTGATATTCTTCTCCACCCAATCACGTGACGCTATCGTCACGGATCGGCTCCACCGAGGGTCCCACTGGACCATGGAAAGTCCACACACCTTGCAGGCAGTAGTCTGCTCTGATACCACTTGTCACCTCCCAAATGAGCTCTTAAGAGAGGTGGGCAACCCATGATTTAAATACTGTTTTTCGGCCCTACACCTAGCCGATGTGGGACTATTTGTCCGTGACATACCGCTCACCTACCACACCCACCTACCATTCACCTACCTCACCACCTGCCTCCCACCTACTGCTCTTCTAGTTTCTATAAATAGTTTTTTATGGCTAGTCATAAACAAGTCTGCAAGCCAAGCAAGGCCAAACCAAGTCATCTTGAGAGCTAAGAGAAAAAGAGGAAGAGAGAGAGAGAGAGAGGAAGGGAGAGAAGAAAATAGATATTTTTTTATAAACGTCGAGGCGCTCGACGGTATAATTCCTCGAAGAAATAAATCCTCTACAGCTCTGTGGACGTAGGAAAATTTGACGAACCACATAAATCTGTGTGTCGCTCTAGTGTTTATTTCTGCGTGCAATTTTTTTCTCGTTCCATTTTTTCATTTTATTGTCGTCGTTTTTCACAACACGAATAACCTAATATATACGCAACTCTGCGTACGTCTTACGTACGCAAATATTTCTCCTATAGTTGCCCCTATTTAAAATAAAGATGGTCCGTTTTTAAATTAGATGTAATGTACTTATTTAAATAAATTATCTTAACAACATTGTTGACCTTCAAGTATATAAAGTGTCATTTTAGCTTTTAATGACATTAGTTTATAAATAATAACAAAAAATTTACTCATATTATATGATTAGTAATTGTCGATTAATGTATTTTTTTAATATCCCCATTAAAAATATAGTCCAAGCAATTTTTAATGCGTGAGAAAAAAATTTTTTTTTCACATATTTAGTAAAAATAATAATAAAAGAGTCCTCTTTCATAATTTTTTTAGGTAAGAAGTTNAATATCCCCATTAAAAATATAGTCCAAACAATTTTTAATGCGTGAGAAATTTTTTTTTTCACATATTTAGTAAAAATAATAATAAAAGAGTCCTCTTTCATAATTTTTTTAGGTAAGAAGTTAATATAAATTATGGAAGCTTTAAGGCCAAAATTAAAATAAATGCATTAAAAAACTAAGGGTGCGGTTGGACCCGCGACCTTCGTTTAGTGTAAAAACCCAACCGTGTTTTAGAATAAGCGGCCAAAACGTGTTTTCCAAGCAGTGAGGCGGCGATTTCAAAACGCCGCCCGCATTTATAAGCTGTTCCAAATAGACCCTGTATTGTAGACTCAATACAGGGTAGACCTGGCTCACCAAATTATTTCTCTGGAAATGTACATATGCAACACATGATTCTTATGTTTTACATACCTCACCCATAAATTTTCATTTTTACGTACGCACGACGCTCTGATGTTTTAAACACATGCATGCATGATTGCATAGAAAAAGGGTTTGCACTTCTAAAAAGTGATAATAATATTATTTTTTTATGTTATATTAAAGATTTGAGTGATTTATGTGTAAATATGTAGGTTTAGGTGTGATATGTAAATGCATATGATTTGTGTGGTTATATTACACTTGAAGTGTTGTAAACATATGCATAAAAAATGTATTTTACTTTAAAAAAATCAATAATGATGATATTTTTTATATGATGTTAAAATTCTATGTATTATAAATGTAAATATGAAAGTTTAGTCGTTATATATGTAATGATATTGGAATTATGTGGGATTTATGTAAATGCTTCTAATATTTTGCTGAATAATAAAAAAATTGAAGTAAATTGAAAATGTAATATGACAAAAATTGGACAAAAGATTAGTGCAAACATTGGTTAATAAATAGCAATTGTATAATATTTTATATGTCAATGAAATGGATAGGAGGCAGTTGGAATTAAATCTATGGCTGACAATTCCTGACTTAATTCGACTCATCTGCCCCCTTGAAATGGCCCAAATGCAANCCAACCCGCGACCTTCGTTTAGTGTAAAAACCCAACCGCGTTTTAGAATAAGCGTCCAAAACGTGTTTTCCAAGCAGTGAGGCGGCGATTTCAAAACGCCGCCCGCACTTATAAGCTGTTCCAAACAGACCCTGTATAGTAGACTCAATACAGGGTAGACCTGGCTCACCAAAATATTTCTCTAGAAATGTACATATGCAACACATAATTCTTATGTTTTACATATCTCACCCATAAATTTTCATTTTTACGTACATACGACGCTCTGATGTTTTAAACACATGCATGCATGATTGCATAGAAAGAGGGTTTGCACTTCTAAAAAGTGATAATAAAATTATTTTTTATGTTATATTAAAGATTTGAGTGATTTATGTGTAAATATGTAGGTTTAGGTGTGAGATGTAAATGCATATGATTTGTGTGGTTATATTACACTTTAAGTGTTGTAAACATATGCATAAACAAAAAGTATTTTACCTTTAAAAAAATCAATAATGATGATATTTTTTATGTGATGTTAAAATTCTATGTATTATAAATGTAAATATGAAAGTTTAGTCGTTATATATGTAATAATATTGGAATTATGTGGGATTTATGTAAATGCTTCTAATATTTTGCTGAATAATAAAAAATTGAAGTAAATTGAAAATGTAATATGACTAAAATTGGACAAAAGATTAGTGCAAACATTGGTTAATAAATAGCAATTGTATAATATTTTCTATGTCAATGAAATGGATAGGAGGCAGTTAGAATTAAATCTATGGCTGACAATTCCTGACTTAATTCGACTCATCTGCCCCCTTGAAATGGCCCAAATGCAAATAACATTTGGAAATTTACATGCTTGCTACAAAACTTGTATGTATTTACATATCAAAACCTAAACATTCATATTGTTTCTATTACAAGGGAGAAGAAAGGAAAAGTCGAAGAAGGTGAAGCGAGGAGTTGGAAGCTGAAGGGAGGGAGGTGAAGTGAGAGGGTCGGGAAATGAGTGATTATTCTGGAGCAAGTCAGGGCAAGTCTATCAATTTAAGCTTCATTTAGATGAATATTCATACTCTTAAATGATAGTATTATTTTAGTATTTATTCTAAACCAGTTGTATGGATTGGTATTCATTCTTGATTAATAAAATTGATTTTTCTCTTATTAAAGTTTAGTGGTCATCTTGATATAAATGCTTATAGTCACATATTATAAAATAATTGATACATTATATTATAACATGTTGAGTGATACAAACTGTGAATGATATAATCTACATAGAGTGATTGTATGTGTATATTTGACTATGATAGTCACCATTGATGACACTAGTGAATGAACACTAAAATATCCGTGCACATAATAAAAAATGATATTTATCTTAGATGTTGCTCCTATGACGGTTGTATAGATATAAAATAGTATTGATATGTCATTGATATATTAATATTCATTGATGTCATAATAAATATTTATATTGATTTACTAAAAAATTTAACAGACATGCATTTTGTTTTTGTTTTTTTTTATATTGTTGTAGCTTAGGAGTTGAGTATTCAATGACTTGTTTAACTCATTGTTATTTTATAAACTAATTTTCAAATTAATTAAGTGATTAAAGATGAATGATAGATGAGGAAAAAGGTATAAAAGATGCGAACAACCGGTAGTGAGGTAAAATTAAATATATTATTTTAATTTATTTTGATTAGTAATTCTTTTATCTATTAAATAATAACAGAATGTACAAAATTAAATTCACATCATCTGACTATCTGTTCCATAATTTCAAGTTCTCATCCGAGTCATGACACATTTATACATAATTTCAATCAAATCTTTAACCTCACATCAAAATGTCACCATCAATTTCTTTTCAAAAGTTAAAAACTTATTTTCATACATATTTTTATGATAACAAGATGTTACAAGTTTAATATTAAACTTCGATTGTTGGACATGTAAATACGTAAAAGATTTGTCATATTTATGCAAACTTTTCATAAAATTTCCATCATTGAGTAAAAGAATTGAAAGCGTTTAAATGTTAGATACATAATGCAAATAAAAAAATGTTCCACACGAATCTCGAGAAAATTTAACGATAAAGNGGTATAAAAGTAAAAAATAAAGTTTAAATGTTAGATACATAATGCAAATAAAAAAATGTTCCACACGAATCTCGAGAAAATTTAACGATAAAGGTGAAATGATAAATGACGAAAATGTAGTAAAAATTACTTATATAAAAGAACATAATGACCTCCCACTTATCAATTAAAGCAGAGATAAAAAAAAATAGTGGTAACTTATAACTGCCTCATTAAAATATGGACAATTATGTAAATTTAGATTTGATTCCTCTTTTTACTATAATTAGAGAGTACGTAACGTGTAAAAATGAGTCTATTTTCCTTCGAATTTTCTCTTGTAGGAAGAACTCTATCATTTTTTATGTAACCACTATTTCTTATATATAAAAGGGGTTAAACAGCCCCATGATACCCGTTTCATCCCTGCAGGATAAGTCTATGTCTGCTATTTCTTTTTCTTTCTCTATCTACTTTTTTGTCTCCCTCAAGAACTCTATTGTTCGGATTCTTGGGAGTAATTCACAAGATAAATTTAATTTCTAACACATAAATACATTAGGAATTGAATGATATGTCCCTTTTATAATNAAGAACTCTATTGTTCCGATTCTTGGGAATAATTCACAAGATAAATTTAATTTCTAACACATAAATACATTAGGAATTGAATGATATGTCCCCTTTATAATTCATAGACCATCACATTAAAAAAAAAATAAAACCCCAAAACCAAAGAAACCCTAATCCTAACATGAGGAAATCTCAACGTTTTCAATTTCCTTCATCCGCCGTGGATTCTCGGCGTCGACGTTCGCGCTTCTTCTTCATCGGTGCTCTTCAGCAAGTAATAGATATCTAACACAAGAAATTGGTAGGAAACTCATTTCGTTTATAAAATAGTGATCTTTTAATACAAAAAGGAGCTTAATTTGATATTTTCATCAAAATTTGATGACATTCATCTCTCCATTCAAGCTTTAGGAATTTAGTGAGCGATGTGGTGGCGACGTGTGGTTCTAACCCATGCGCATGGAGCTCTCAGGCCGAAAAATGAGCCATTTTGGCTATTTGCTCTGCGTTCTTACTCAGATTCACCTGCGAAGAAGGGAAAAGCGACTCCTTTGCAGGTAACCTTCTAAAGATTCAATTGTTCCTGTAAAAATCTTTCCTTTCCTTATCTTTTGCTGTTTTCTCTGTTTCTTTTCTTATTTCTTTTAATCTTTGATCTAGTTAGAACAATGGTGGTTGCAGTAAAGAAGAGTAATGGAGGTGGAGATGTTCTTCTTCTTACTTATTTGGATTGAATTCTCTGTTTTTGTAGGAGAGGAGGATGGTGGATCGTTTTAGGGTTTGGGCCAAAGGAGGTGAAGGAGGAAATGGGTGCTGGAGCTACCGGCGAAGCCGAACGGACCGCCACGGCACACCTGATGGTAATTGATCAATGTTTTCTTTGAGTTTAATGTGTAAATTCTTTTGCTTTGATTTTTTAGATTGATCTGCTTCACTCTTGAGTTTATGATTTGAGTTATCATATTGATGTTATTTTAAGGAGATTGATCAGTCTTTCTTCTTAATGATGAACGCTTACATGTGGATTAGGAGGCAATGGTGGAAGAGGTGGTGATGTTTATTTGGAATGCTCAGCAGCTCTGTGGGATTTCAGTAATCTGCAACACCACTTGGTGGGTGAATTGATCTAAAAAGTTTTAGATACATGCCNGCTTCACTCTTGAGTTTATGATTTGAGTTATCATATTTATGTTATTTTAAGGAGATTGATCAGTTTTTCTTCTTAATGATGAACGCTACATGTGGATTAGGAGGCAATGGTGGNACTTCACTCTTGAGTTTATGATTTGAGTTATCATATTTATATTATTTTAAGGAGATTGATCAGTTTTTCTTCTTAATGATGAACGCTACATGTGGATTAGGAGGCAATGGTGGAAGAGGTGGTGATGTTTATTTGGAATGCTCAGCAACTCTGTGGGATTTCAGTAATCTGCAACACCACTTGGTGGGTGAATTGATCTAAAATGTTTTAGATAGATACCCTTCCATATCTATGTATTTTGATTAAATGTAGAATGCAAACTTTATGTGTTAGATATGTAAATACATATGAATTAGGTAGTACGCATCAAAAATTTTTCTTTGGCTATAAATTTTCCCAAAACGAATTGTGGGATTTGAGCTGTGGCCAAGTGATTGAGAGTTTTCGGCTTTCCTCCATCTGTCCAAATTCCAGTGCACTCACACTAAGCTTACATTTTCACTTTGGTGCTCACCATTTCAAAGAATAATACAAATGTTTTACAAGAGAGGAGGAAGGTGTTGATGCAATTATTTCTTAAGTTTGATTTATTCTAATGGGTTTAACATTGCAAAACTTTCCTTTTTGTCCGTGTTGTTTCTGTAAAGATATTGTTAGAATTTGTGATACTAATTTTGTTGGGCTTGAATTGAAAAGCTTGCAGTGCAATATTTGGAATCAATTTTGATTAGTGTTTTTTGTACACTTATATATATAACTTTACACTTAGAGATAAAATGTGAAATGAATATATCCGTGAAAGGGTTGGTGTAGCTCCAATGGCAGACAAGATTAGAGAGAGTCTTCTTAGATAGTTTGGTCATATTAAACATTGACTATCTGATGATTTTTTTAGGAGGGTAGATGTTTCAGATTCAACTTATGTTACAAAAGATAGAGGTAGACCTAAAAAAACCTGGGTATATTTTATAAAAATATGATCTTAATTTATTAGAATTAAATGAAAGTATGTTACTCAATAAGACATTGGAGGAAAAAGGATTCATGTAGCCAACCCTAATTAGTGGGATAAAGTATTATTATTATTGTTGTTATAGATTTTTCATGTAAATCTGCGTGCTATTCTATTTGCTTCTTTTACAGTTCATCTAAACTGATTTTGTGATTGATTAAACAACGTGTAAACTTAATGTTGCAGAATGCCAAAAAGGGGGGTAATGGAATTTCAAAAAACATGATTGGGACCCGTGGATCGGACAAGGTTTGAATGTTCTCATTAAATTACCTATTTGAGCATCTATAGTTGCAATACGAAACGAATCTTGAACATCATATAAAGAATATCACCCTTATTATCTTTTTAAAAGTAAAATGCACATTTTCAATGCATTTACCCACGACATAATTAGTTGAAGATGTAGTTTCGTACTGCGATGTCGCCTGTTCTAATCACACATATTACCCTTTGGGCTCATTTCCCCGCCCCCCTCCCCCCCCCCATGACACCAAGATGTTATAAGTGTAAATATCAAACTTTTGCTGTTAGAGATGTAAATACATAAGAATAGTATGGCGTGCATGTAAATTTCCCTTTTTTTTAATTTCAAGCTATCATCTACATTCTCTTAGAGAAGCTTATTCTGAGCAGGTTGCACACGTTCCAGTGGGCACTGTGGTTCATTTAGTCAGCGGCACTCTTCCTACATTAGTGAGCAATAATTCAATTACCTCCATGGATCCTTGGGAAATTCCTGTTACTTATGAAGATCCTCTATCTCCTGCAGAAACAAATAAGCAGAGATTCAATAAGCTAAAACCTTCACCTCTATTGAAAAAGGTTGAAGATGAGCACTGCAATAACTGCTCTTATGAAAAAGTTTCAGAAGAACCGGAGAAGGATCAATGGTGGAAAGATGCTGATAATGATGATGATGAGTGGTGGAAAGCCGACAACAAAGCTGAGGAAGCCGAGGAATGGCACTTCGAGTTTGATGAATCTGTGCAATATTCTGTCGCCGAATTAACCCAACCCGGGCAACGCATATTAGTCGCTCGGGGCGGCGAAGGGGGGCTCGGCAACGCTGCTCTTAACAAAGACGCGAAGCACCACCGAAGGCTCATGAAGCTCAATGCTTCATCTTCCACGCAAACCTTAGATGATGAAGAGTTATTCTCATTAATTTCGGGCTCGTTGGGTTCAGACTCAGTCCTCATATTAGAGCTCAAGAGCATTGCCGATGTCGGGCTCGTCGGGATGCCGAACGCCGGCAAAAGCACTCTCCTTGGTGCGATTTCGCGGGCGAATCCGGCGGTCGGCGACTACGCTTTCACTACTTTGAGGCCGAACATTGGGAGATTGAACTATGATGATTTCTTCTCGATTTCGGTGGCGGATATTCCCGGACTTGTGAGAGGAGCTCATGAGGATAGAGGGCTTGGCCATGCTTTTCTTCGGCACATCGAGCGAACCAAGGCTCTCGCTTATGTCGTTGACTTGGCGGTGGAGGGAACGAAGGGGGTTATGCCATGGGAGCAACTGAGAGATCTGGTTTTGGAGCTTGAAAATCACAAGGTGGGTTTGTCGAGGCGGCCGTCGATGATTGTGGCGAATAAGATTGATGAGAAAGGAGCCCAGGAGGTTTACGAGGAATTGAAGATTAGGGTTCACGGAGTTTCGATATTGCCAGTCTGTGCTGTGTTAGGTGAGGGTGTTGAAGAGTTGAAAGTTGGGCTGAGGAAGCTGATGGAGGGGAGTGAATCCAGATATCTGGAGTTGAGTAACATTACACTTGATTAGGAGCAAATATTGAGTGCAGCCACTGCACGTCCGGACGGGTCCGAATGGACCGCCGTGTATCGTAGTCGCGTTTGGACCGTCGTCCGGAAGTACAGTCCACTGCACGCAATATTTTTCTCTTGGCGTTGATATTTAAATACATAAAGATTGAGTGGCATGTATCTTTATTTTCCTTTTTATATGATGTGATGATTTCATGCAGATTGTTTCTGTGAATGAAATCTAAGATTGATTGAAAATCGGATTGGAGTTGATGAGTTGGTTGACAAGCTCAGCCTGGATCGGATAGAATAAAGCTCGAGTTTGGATAGAAATGTGAAGTGTGGCTATTGTCATGCAATTTCACGTGTTGTAATATACTTGATGAAAATGTCAATTGTTACATAACTTAGTGTTTCATTTAGCATAACGTTATTTAAGAATTTTATGACAGAATTGATAAAATTTATGTGAGCATTAAGCTATGTTAAGGCCTAAAAGGACTTCAATGTCCTCGCTGGCTAGGCGAGTGTTTAGGAGGTAATGTTTGAGAGTCAATCCTCTTAAGTAAAACGTTAGCTCACCAGAACAGGAGATTCAAGAGGTTTTTCAAGATCAACATATGAAAGATTCATTTTGATTTGCTCTGAACAAAACTCTTCCTCTTTCAATCTTTCTACCAACAGCTTAACCATGGCAGGTGAGCGATGGATACCTGTGAAGCAAGTCATTGATCCAACAATTTAGAGAGAATCAATATATTCTTTTTCGGGAGTGATTCATCCTTCTCAAAAGTAGCATACAACTCTTCATTGTACCACACCCTTCAAATGTGTTTGTTCCCCATTCTCTTTTACCATGACAAGTCTTTGTAAAATCAATCTGATAGGAAGAAAAAAGAAAGTGTTAAGATACCATTCTGGCCCAATCATAGACACTCTAAGATCCTTTTCAAATTTGCTCGGTCCTCCCATTTATAATCAAGAGATTGAAAAATAGGCATCCCATTGCATTGATCGAGAACTGCTCGTAGTGATTGAGAGGTTCAAAAACAAAGTAGTGAGTTATTTATACCAAGCACTCTTCTTATACTATGGCTAGAGCCAATTTCCTGGTCATTGCGTAAAGGAACAAGAATTTCAAGTTCTTCCTTTCAAGCAGGGAGAGTTCAAAAAATCTTATTGATTGTTGCTTTCTTAAGACCTCTAGTAAAAACATGAAAAAAAGAGAGTTTCATTCAAAAGGAAAAAGCATTGTAGAGTCCCCACCCTTTTTTACTTTGTCCATAAGTCCCCTACAATGATAGGGCGCACACATACACATGTTGTGGTATATAGATGAAAATAGAAGAACGATCTTTAGAAGTAAAAGCAGAACTAGAAAATTCACACCAAAAAATAATAACACAGCGGGACACATAGATTTACGTGGTTCGACAAATTGTTTACGTTCACGGAGTTACAGAGGATTTTACTACTTGAGGAATTTATACTAGTCGATCGTCTCGACTTACAAGAGTGAACTCTTTCACTCCGTTACTCTCTTTTCTTCTCTCTACACCGAGATACACCGAAAAAGATAAACTTACAAAAGAAATAAACTCAATTTCTCTTCTGCCACAAACCACCAAGAATAAGCCAAGGGAGAACAATATTCTTCTTCTTTCTTGTTCCTTCTGCCGCAAGGAATTACTGCTTGCACTTCTCTTCCTCTATCTCGAGGACTCTCGGAGAAGAACACAATATAGACAGTGTCAAATCTGAAGAANGAACTCGTGAAGAACTCTCTGGAGCAAGATGATATCAGTAACAAAGTCGGTAAAAGCGTGATATTCTACCTTAATTGAGTAGTTGACTATTGCTTTATGCACAATGAGATTATGTTTGACCAAGACAGTCACAATAGACTGTAGGGTTTAGGTGATCACCATCCCAGTCAGAATCTGAGTATGTACTAAATCTGAGGTTATTGTACTGGATTGGAAAAATATAGAAGCAAGTGCTTTTAATGTATCACAAAGCTCATTTAAGGAAGTAAAGTGTTGATTTAGAGGCAAGGTCGAGGTGAGTGATTGATAGATATGAGAAAGAGTTGGTGAGGTGGCGGTAGAACTCGGGCTAGGAAAGCTCGAAGAGCATATAAGGATTAGAGGATAGTTTTGATGAGGCAAGTATTTATAGTAGTTTGTAGTTTCACATGCCAACTTGGTCAGATATGATGATTATATATTGGGACTGATTTAGGAGCAGTCCATGTGATGTCAGTTGCACTAGGAGACTAAGAAAGTAGGATGGAGGTCCAAGATTTTTTTTATATGAAAGGTATTTTGAATGTATCGTAGGAGGTGAATCATGGCTTGTAAGTATTGCTGGTGAGGATGATATCATCCGCATAGATCAAGATGTTAAGGGATAATATCATTATGATAATATATCAACAGTGACAAATCAACAAGGTTAGGACAAAACCGAGACACTACATATGTCCATTGACAGTGGAAAAACACTGGCTTGGACGCTAGGTGCTTGTTGAAGTCTATAAAGAGCCTTTTTAGATGATTGTTATCAATAAATACTTCAAGAAGTTTAATGTAAACATTCGGTGAGGTTAACGAGTAGGAAGGCATTAAACATATCATGGTGATGGAAAAGCCAATTGCGAGTAAGAACTACGGTTATTCGAATTTGTATAGTCAGCATTTTGTCCATTAGGCCGAATCTTTTGATATAATTGTCATCGTGTTCATGTTTAAAACCTTGAGTATTAAGGGCAACTTCAGATCGAGCAATGGTGTCATCTAAATCGCACTTCATCCTGTAGATCCATTTGCAGCCTATGAGATTCAAGATAGGAGATGGAAGAAAAGTCTCTAGGCGCCTTGTGATCGCAGTGCCTGAAATTTAGCAGGCATGACATCATTTTTTTGTCCTTGTCTACTACAAAAGAACAAGTCAACTCGGAAGGGTTGGCATTATTGCCATAGGATGAGTTGCAAGAATGGAACTAGGTTGAGGAGCTACTATAAGTTGACGAATTATAATGGTTAGCTCTAGAGGCATAGAAGTGTGTTCATTACAATAAGGAGTTGTGTTGGTGGACTATGCCCATCTAGGAGAGGAGATTTTGAAACTTAAAGCTGAGATATTCTCAACCTACATTCAATTAGAGGAATTTGATATGGAATTTTTTTTTTTTTAAAGGATAAATTTAGAAAGCATTTTAAACTTAAAGAGTCATAAGATACACCCAACAAAAGTGTGAGAAATCATCAAGAAATAAAACATAGAATTTACCTCCATAAGTGGAAGGTGTGAGGGAAGGACACCACACCATACATCGATGGCAAGTAAATGAAGTAAATGCAAATCTCGTAAGTGAAATCAAAGCATGGAAATCTATAGCTTTTGGCAAGACGGTGAGAGGGACATTGTGAGGAAGAAGCCAGAATGCATATTCCTGAAGTATAATTTGTCCTTTATGAGAGAATGGTTGAACCCAGGTGACCCAGTTGGCAATGTCAAAGAGCCAGAATAGGTTTAGCAGAAAGCAAAGCAAGGCGGCAAGATTAGTTCCTGGATGGGTATAGACCTCTATGACTGTTGAAAACTGAAATTTAAAATAAGCTAAAACCCTACCTGATACGTGCTCCCGCCCAAGGATGTAGATCACTGCAACCTCTCCCACTCGTTTGCACATACAGCAACCGAAATCCAAGGCCCCCATTCCCGCAAAAAACCAGAAGAAACCGTTCGCATCCCTCTCCTTGTCATTCGGACGCAACCAAAGGTCCCCGCTTCAGTTCTTCTCGGTCGTTCCCCTCTCGCTTGCGGCCGTCGCGCAGCAACACAAACCGCCGTCGGTCCTTCGGCCTCTCGCAACCAGACAGAGATTTTCCTCCCGGATCTCCTTCATCCTCTTTGCCTCTCCTGTTCGCCGACGGATGACTTTCTACGGCAGTGGCGATGATGGTTGTGTTGACAGAAAGCATCAACCAGATGGATTAATTTTCAAATTACTTAAAATATAATGCATCAATCATTCATTAANGCATTGTGAGGAAGAAGCCAGAATGCATATTCCTAAAGTATAATTTGTCCTTTATGAGAGAATGGCTGAACCCAGGTGACCCAGTTGGCAATGTCAAAGAGCTAGAATAGGTTTAGCAGAAAGCAAAGCAAGGCGGCAAGATTAGTTCATGGATGGGTATAGACCTCTATGACTGTTGAAAACTGAAATTTAAAATAAGCTAAAACCCTACCTGATACGTGCTCCCGCCCAAGGATGTAGATCACTGCAACCTCTCCCACTCGTTTGCACGTACAGCAACCGAAATCCAAGGCCCCCATTCCCGCAAAAAACCAGAAGAAACCGTTCGCATCCCTCTCCTTGTCATTCGGACGCAACCAAAGGTCCCCGCTTCAGTTCTTCTCGGTCGTTCCCCTCTCGCTTGCGGCCGTCGCGCAGCAACACAAACCGCCGTCGGTCCTTCGGCCTCTCGCAACCAGACAGAGATTTTCCTCCCGGATCTCCTTCATCCTCTTTGCCTCTCCTGTTCGCCGACGGATGACTTTCTACGGCAGTGGCGATGATGGTTGTGTTGACAGAAAGCATCAACCAGATGGATTAATTTTCAAATTACTTAAAATATAATGCATCAATCATTCATTAAAGTTATTCGATGATGATAAATTTGAGATTGATTTTAGATCACTTCGAATATGTAATTATATCTACACTATCATAGTAGACATGAATCAAGTTACCTACCCAAGTGGGTTGGCTCAACCACTCCACAAGAAATAACAGTTTGAATTACAACTATATGACCATGCGATTTGGTGTTGGCTATGGTACGTGTGTTATTCACTGGCCTTCTATTATTTGAATTGTGAATCATAAGATTATATTTAATTGTCACAAAATCATCTATTAGCTAACGTTGACTTAAAATTGTCCCCTGAAATAGACATTCACCTCATATTTATAAGGTTCATGCAAGTTATGGTTATTAGCAATGATCTTTTTATCAAATTGGGTCGATCACCTTCTATAAATAAGTAAATCAAGGATCAAGTTAACCCGAAACGATAAAACCATTGAATTTTGATTGTGTTTGTCATCATTTTCTCCCATAATTTACTTTATGATTAACGTAATGTATTTTATAATTAGAACCCTAAGTTTGTTGCTATTATGTGTTGAATATTATGTGCTTAATGACTAATCTTAATCGAAAGTGCTCACTCGTTATCTGGAAGGGTAACTAACTATAGAGCCTTGCACCAAACGGAAATCTAAGACCCGATATATCCTCACAAGATGAAGATGAAATATTTGGGCAGTGTCTTATCAATAATCTAACCTACCTTCTAAAATTTTGACCCATAACAAACACTAATCTCTCAACGAGAGTTCATAGCACAATTTTACAGAGCTTATAATGGCACGTCTCACAAAGCGATATGTTGGCCTATTTTTTAGACCATTATATGAGCAAGTTGCATTAAAAGAGATTTCGTAGGTAGCTCCAATAATCATATGATAGACTTGGATAACTTTATCAAAGACAATTAAGAAGTGAAGAAGTCGATCGAGAGCTAACTTTCTGGTTTGGTTGGAGAGTATGCCTTCACGAGTATTGGAGTTGACAACGAAAGGGTGACTTATTGCATGTTGTATTGTGCTTGTAATTAGTTGATATTTCAGGTTAGATAGGACGTAGCCCCCATATCAATGTACCAATCTACATTGGAAGAGGTTGGATCGACCAAATGAGGCTAGCAGAAATATAGTAATTGAGATATTTGTGGTTCTAATAGGTAAATGCAATATGTCACTATTTTACCTAAATATGATAAGAGATTGGCTGGCCAGACATAGCATGATAGACAGATGAATGGTCACGAACATAATCTAAATCAAAAACATGATTCTTTCCATGAACTCTTGTGGCAACAAGAGCAATGTATGAGGTGTGTTGTTGTAGAGGTCAGAGGTAACAATCTTTGCCGCTTGAGCAGTCTCTTCGTTGGAAAGTAGATATTAAACTCATCTTGATTAACTGGTCAGAGATTGGTTCTAATATAGCTTGAAGACTTGCTTGATCTATAGGAGGGAGGCCACTCAAATTGTAAACAATAATATGCTCAACGTCCAATAAGGTGTCGATGGTAAGAAAAATTAGTACGTTCAGTAGTGAACGGCACCTCTCAACAACGACGACGATCCGATCATATCACCGTGCATTTTGCATGGCCGGATCATCGCATTGTCCAGACTTGCAGACACCAGATGTAATAATTTCTCTTGCCATAGTAGTAGCATAGAATTTTATTTTGATGTCCTACAAAAAGAAAAGGACTTACAGTGGGGCATGATGTAACAGTAGATTCAGCAAGGGACCTGCGAGCAGGAGCTGAATCTCCAATATAATTCAATAAAAGCCTCCTCCTGTTCTGTTTCTCCTCATCACCATCATCACGATGGCATGGAAGCATGGTGTTTGCCAAACCCACAGGTATGCAGATTTTTGCAATGTAGCTTTGTCCAAATGTCAGCAACAAGGAGATAAAGCCAAGAACCATCAACTCTGAAAAAAAAAAACAAAAAAATAATTAAAAAGGCACAATTTTTATATATTTACATTTCTCACCCCTAACACCATACTTTAAAATTTTGCATGAAAATGTGTATTTGACTCTTAAAAGTACTATTTTTTTGATGTCATGTTAATAAATGTGAATGTAACAGTGAAGACAAGTTCATAATGCATAAATATAATATTGGCTGGTAGCCATTAAAGCTTCAGCATTAATCCAAAGAATCAATCACCATAGAATTAGTCATTACCTCCTCGCTAGACCATGCGGAGAAAGCCAAGCAGAAAGTTCAGAGTTCATAAAAGAGCCAAAAATGAAGGAACAATAAGTCCAAACTTCTCACCTGACTTAATCTTCTCCAGAGCATCATACAGAGCTATCTTGTGCTTATCTCTGAACCACTGAAATTTTAAAATTGCATCAATAACCCTTTTAAAATCTACACGCAAATATTATGTGTGACGACCGTACGTCTAGATGATATTGTCTGGACGTACATACGACAGACTGCACATAATATTTTCTCGTAGCTGACGAGCAAGATCGAACCTGTCCAAGTCGATGGAGAATCTTCTCGAGAAAGAAGGAGATGAGGATGATGACCGCACTGACAACCGCCACCGCCCATGTCGGCGTGACGTTAAGGTCTCTCGACCCTCCTCCCCCTCCCCCGGCCATTAAACCGTAACAGAAAGCTGTTGTAACTCCTGTTCAGCTGCACCACACTGTTATTCCACGGAGAAGAAGAGATGAAGTGAAGAAGAAGAAGAAGAAGAAGCTTACTCTTTAGTTGCCTGAATGGAGCGACGATATGCCCGGAGAGTCTTTATAGAGCTTATTGGTTCCTTTACATGCATACCACCCAATTCCTTGTATTTACATTATGTGGTATTTTTGTTTGACATGAGAGCCGGCCAATTGAACCGGCCTGTCATTTGCTCACTGCTGAGCCCAGCAATTCCGTTTCACAGGACGAAATAATTGTACGAAAATTTCAAAAGTATATAAAACATATTATTTAGTTGAACGACTTATATTATTTATAATAAATAATATTAATTGATGCATTTTTTTTTAATAATTATATGTATTTTAGTATGATTTATTACGTAATATAATCAAGGGGCATTTAGGTACACAAATCTTATATATTAACATACTAAAACATTCATATTTATATTTATATCGTACAAATATCTAATATCATATTAACAACATCGCAATTATTACTTTTTAAAAGGGAAATTTAAGATCCCACGTCTAAAATTTCATATTTACATACATAACTGTTAGGTATGACTCATATACCAAAAAATTTGAAGTATCTTGAAATGAAGATGTGTGTTTACTGGAATGAAAATGAGTGTCTCTTGATGTGAAGAGCTGTGTCTCTTGGATTAATGAGTTGGGGGGAGCGAGGGAGTGTTAGTAATTTTATCTGTGGGTTTTATCTATAAATAAATGTGTAACTCGATGGACATGTAACTCCTTTGGAATAGTGAAATTCGTTGCTCGCTCCTGAGGACGTAGGCATCTTTGTCGAACCTCGTTAAATCTCTGATTTCTTCCTCTGGATTTGCGTTGATTCACCCTAAATTTCACAACGATAACCTTAATACATGATAATATATATTTGATTTTTATGAAGTAGTCATATTATCATAGTGTTGTTTTTGATGTGATATTAAGCATTTTAGTGAGTCAATGATTTGTGGGTTTATATATAAATACACAAGAATTGTGTGCTATGCAAGTAAACGTGTCACTCGAGTGTCATGAATGTAAATATCAAATTTGAGAGGTTAGTAAAGAAAGAACTAACATTATTTTTTGAAGTATGCAAGATCATTAAAAATATATCAAATGGGGGTAGAATTACTAAATGGCCTAAATTACATAAAAAAGTATTAAATTTACAAATTTTAGAGGAGTTTGAAGGTTAGATATATAAATACATAAGAATTATATGACATATTGGTAAGTTTTCCCTTTTTTTAAACAAAGGTGTTCAAATAACTAGTCGGTTTGACGTAAAATACGACCACCGCGCATAAAGAAATTATGCTGATCCGGTCTTTTATATATTTCAATCATATACTTTATTTCATTGAAAGGGAAGTGGGCACGTGGCCCTAAGCAACGACCCTCTCAAATCTGATTATGTTTGGGTCAAATTTCAATTCAAATTTGTCAATTTAGGGTTGGTAGGTTAATGTTGATCTAATCCAAAAAGGTATGTGTATTGGGATTTTGGACCTGAATTCAGTCTGAAAATTAATCGGGTCAACCTATACTTATATTTTTTTAGCTTAGGGTTTAGGGTCGAGTTTGTGTATCGGGTCGAATTTTGACAACCCTAGGTTGATGAAGCCTTGTCTCTTAACTTATTCAATCTCGTGGACTCAAGGTATTGGCTTCATTACTTGCTTGTTCGGGTTCACGTTCAATTTTAAAATTTTATTTTTATTTTTGCTTTTATTATAAAAACATGCTTACAATATTTTTTGCAGGCTTTTATTCTTTATTTTTAAAACAAAATAATTTGTTTTTAAGGACACTTGAAACACTTAAAATTTGTTTTTGAGTGGTTTTTAAAATAATTTGTTGTGTGTCAGAATTTCAAGGTGATGAAGTGATAAATTAACGTCTTAGCGTTGAAGAAAAATCCAACACATACACAGATAAAAGAAAAGTATTAGAAGAATACAACATATTTTTTATGTGAAAAATTCTTGTAAGGAAAAAAAATCATAGGGTTTAACCCTCTAAAAATAGCCTATTGTATAATCTAAGTACACATGTTCACTCTTATCGTGAATTAAAGGGATAGAATTATAAAGTTGATAATCCCAAATGTATATAATAGTAGTCTAATTATAATATTAATAATTGGGCCACAACAAATTTAGTTCTTGCATATAATAGAAATAGTTGGTCATAAAGACCACAGTTGATTGTTACAAATGCAGTAATTAGTTATAAAGATTGTAGTCGATACTTGCAAACAAATGTCGTAGTTAAAAACTGTAACAGTGATAGTTGGCCACAAATGTCATGGTTGATTGTTGCAAAGGTAATATTTGACTATAAAATTTGTAGTTAGTAGCTGCAACAATACTAATTGATCATAAAGGTTAAAGTTTGAAGCTTTAATAGTAATAGTTAGCCACAAAAAACCTTAGTTTGTCGACAACTGTTGCAAGTAGTGATCACTAACAATCAATTGTTGGTAGTCGGATGTGGATGATTAGTGGGTGGCAGTTGACTATGGCCGACATGCAGTAATTGATGGTGGTCGATCAACGACTATATCGATGGTTATTTGTCAGGTTTTCTTCAAAACAGGTTCTGAATTTTCACTTCTTATTATCGTCTTCTCCCCTCCAATTGAACATAAGGGGTCTATTTATAGTCTTTTGAGGAAGGTCTTTTTAGTATTTTGGCGTATAACTTTCCTAACCACTTAATTGGATGTTCTATGCTGATCCTCTTAATTATAATTAATTTTTTTTTAATGATTCTGGTGTTTTAATGATCTCAGAATTGAACAAGTTTAAGCTCATTGGATTCTTCTCATCGAAGCACTTAATTTGACTATACATATGCCAAATTTGGAGTTCATTCGAACATTCAATCGATTTTACAAAATCTCTAATTATGCTTCAATGGCTTGATATAAGCTTGATTGGACCTGAATTGAACCAACTTTGAGATCAATAGGTTTGTCTTGTAGGAATGATCAATTTGACTAAAAACTTACTGAAATTGAGGCCCATATGATATTGAATTTGAATTTTGAAGGCCTCTTATGAAAAATGCATCAAAATGCATGTTTAATAAAAAATTATTGATGACACACCACAACCAAACATGTTATATCATATTAAAAATGTTTTGTTTCAATTTAAAACATAAACAAAATAGATAATATAAAATAGAAAGTAGAAGTGATACCAAACATACTACGACTTAGGGTATGTTTGTAGCAGCTACAGCTGTTTGAAAAATCAGTTGTGAAGCTGTTGTAGAAGAAGTTGTTCAAAAAACTGTAGTGACCATTACAATTTTTTTTTTCCAAAATTCACATTGCAACTTTTTACCAATGTCTGGTTGCAACATGCAGTTTTCAGCTACAGTTTTTTTTTTATAAATATTGTGGTATAACACCGTCACGTCACTGACCCCCCAAACACACCCATAAGCTTGTGATCAGTAGTAGCTTGGGGGTTACAAGTGAGTTGGTCTTGGTAGTTAACGTTTATTTAATAGTTAATATGTGTTAAATGAGTCATTAGGATTTTGTAGACCTCTAAATGCTTAGAGGAAAATAGGATATGAAATGAATGAAGTGGATTGCTTGTCTTTAAACTTTGCCTAATTGTCATATATCTTAGGTGTATTTTGTACTTAGCATTTTTATATTTGGCACATTACACATAATAATTTATAAGAATGTAACATAATGGGAAAAATTTTAACTTTAACTTCAAAATATAATATAAATATATATATTTTTTTAATTTGACATTCTTTCACTCCAAAGGCCTTCTACAAACACAGTTGATTTTGAAATTTTAGACCGAAAGTTACAGATATTTATGAAAAGGTGCAATTGTACATTTGGCTTAAATTTTGTGTATTTAATTTTATAATTAAACGCATGCAACTCAAATCATTTACGTCACATAATAATATAATAATCATAGTTTTTTAAAAGTCAAGTGTACCTTTAAATTTATGACATCAAGGTGTTATAAATATAAAAATCAAATTGTTAGTGTTAGATATATAAATACATAAAATTTATGTGGTATTCATGTAAATTTTCCGGAATTTTAGTAGAGTCCCGTAATTATATTTTATTTATTTTGCTTCGGAAGTTCTATTTAATAAACTTGTGTAAAACGAGGGGAAAATATTTGTGTATGTAAGATGTACACAGAGCTGTGTACATCGGGAGGTTATTCAGAGGATATAAGGGGTTTACATTTGTGTTATACCCCTCTTTAATCTCCCTGTAATCTACTTGTAACTTATCTGTAACCTACAAATAAGTTTCTTGCTTCTGTAGTTCCGGTAGTTACAAGTAAGTTACAGGGATGTTACATGTGAGTATAATGCGGGCGGATATAGCCTGCTTGTACCCTCTAAATAACCTCCGACGCACACAGCGCTGCGTACCAAATATTTTCCAAAATGAGGTCCAAAATTAATTTTCTTATATGATTTCTTGTTTTGGGAGGGTGAAATATATTTCCTTAGAGACTGTTTCCGATCTTTTTTTATTTTTATTTCCGATTTTTTTATTTTTATTATATTTTATCTATATTTAAATTTATAAAAAAATATGTCTATAAACTATTTGGAGTATTTTGAAAATTTTATTAAATAAATATGCTAAAAAAATCTCTAATAAAATTTGGCTTTTCTACAACTTTATTTTTGTTTTTATAGGCAATCGGTACTGAATATTTTACTTTATTTTTTTTTTTTAATGCACAAAAAAAAAAAATCATTATTATTTTATACCTCTTAATTTTTTTTAAACTACTAAATTGATATATTTACGCATTTCACCATCAAATAATTGAGAATTTGATAAAAATAAAAGATTGGATTAGGATTTTACCATGAATTTTCATATTGAAAAAATTTTACCTACGGAGTCTAGGAAAAATTATTCCATACGGATCGGACACCGATGCGTGCGGTGTCCGATCCTGGATTTACGGTCAGGATGTATTTCGGTGGGCCCCACCTAAATTTTTTTAAAAAACTGAAATAATCCTGACCTTAAATCATCGTGATCTACGGTCAAGATCGGACACCGCATGCAGAGATTCATGCAGTGTCCGTATGCAATAATTTCTCGGAGTCTAGACACATCTTTGCATTCGGACTCCAATAATACAACGCCAAATATATTTCAGCGGGTCTTCTTTTAAAAAAAATTATAAATTTATGAATTGAATTGAAAGTGATTTTTTAAATTTTATAAACTTAATTTTATTAGAGTTCGTAAGTAAAATTTTCTCTTACAATTTTTAGTGAGAAGTTTAAAAATGAATGAAAGTGTGATTGATTTGTAAATAGCAAATTTCGGGTTTTGTGCCTATAGTTGGAGAACGTACGTATTAGGTTATTCGGAGGATACGGGTATGTTACACTTATGTTACATGAAGAATTACAAGGGATATAACATAAGTGTAATCTACCCGTACCCTCCGAATTGTTGGGTAATGTGAAAACCTGGTCCACTGAATTTAATTATTTTCCTAATTAAGTATCACACCTATCGCTCACGTAGCACACCCACGAATTACTCACATACCTCTCCCACCTACCACTCACCTACCTCCCACCTACCACTCTACTAGTTTCTATAAATAGCCTCTTATGACTAGTCATAAACAAGCCTGTAAGCTAAGCAAAGCCAAGCAAGGTCAAGCCAAGTCATTTTGAGAGCTAAGAGAAAGAGAGGAAGAGAGAGAGAGATAGGAAAGGAGAGAAGAAAATAGAGATTTTCTTATAAACGTCGAGGCGCTCGACGGTATAATTCCTCGAAGAAATAAATCCTCTGCAGCTCTGTGGACGTAGGCAAATTTGCCGAACCACGTAAATCTGTGTGCCGCTCTTGTGTTTTTTTTTGCGTGCAATTTTTTGCTCGTTTCATTTTTCACTTTATTGCCGTCATTTTTCACAACACCAATAACCTAATATATACGCAACTGTGCGTATGTCTTACGTACACAAATATTTCTCCTATAGTTGCCCCTATTTAAAATAAAGATGGTCCGTTTTTAAATTAGATGTAATGTACTTATTTAAATAAATTATCTTAACAACATTGTTGACCTTCAAGTATATAAAGTGTCATTTTAGCTTTTAATGACATTAGTTTATAAATAATAACAAAAAATTTACTCATATTATATGATTAGTAATTGTCGATTAATGTATTTTTTTAATATCCCCATTAAAAATATAGTCAAAGCAACTTTTAATGCGTGAGAAAATTTTTTTTTCACATATTTAGTAAAAATGATAATAAAAGAGTCCTCTTTCATAATTTTTTTAAGGTAAGAAGTTAATAAAAATTATGGAAGCTTTAAGGCCAAAACTAAAATAAATGCATTAAAAAACTAAGGGTGCGGTTGGACCCGCGACCTTCGTTTAGTATAAAAACCCAACCGCGTTTTAGAATGAGCGACCGAAACGTGTTTTCCAACCAGTAAGACGGTGATTTCAAAACGCCGCCCGCACTTATAAGCTGTTCCAAACAAACCCTGTATAGTAGACTCAATATAGGGTAGACCTGACACCAAAAAATTTCTCTGAAAATGTACATATGCAACACATAGTTCTTATGTTTTACATATCTCACCCATAAATTTTCATTTTTACACATGCACAGCACTCTGGTGTTTTTAAGCGTAGGCATGCATGATTGTATAATATTATTTTTTATGTTATTTTATGTGTAAATATGTAGGTTTAGGTGTGAGATGTAAATGCATATGATTTGTGAGGTTATATTACACTTTAAGTGTTGTAAACATATGCATAAAAAATGTATTTTACTTTAAAAAAATCAATAATGATGATATTTTTTATGTGATGTTAAAATTCTATGTATTATAAATGTAAATATGAAAGTTTAGTTGTTTGATATGTAATAATATTGGAATTATGTGGGATTTATGTAAATGCATCTAATATTTTGCTGAATAATGAAAAATTGAAGTAAATTGAAAATGTAATATGACAAAAATTGGACAAAAGATTAGTGCAATAAGGGAGAAGAAAGGAAAAGTCGAAGAAGGTGAAGCGAAGAGTTGGAAGCTGAAGGGAGGGAGGTGAAGCGAGAGGGTCAGGAAATGAGTGATTATTTTATATATATAATGAAGCGTAAGAGAGGAGGTAATAGCTGAGATAGACTTACCTGCGATGTGTGAAGGAGAGGAGGTTGACGCAGGGCAGGAGGCGGTTTCTCTAACTGGTGCGGGAGAAGATGTCGACATCGAGCATAGAAGGAGACGGCGTGTGTGTGTGTGTGTGACTACAAAGAAATAAAATAGTAAAAAATTGAATACTTCAAAAGGTAATAGTTTATATGAAATATTAGATAAATGTTGTATCATAATTATTTTAGGCTTTCAACTTTAGAATAGTTGATGCCAGGGCAAGTCTCTCAATTTAAGCATCATCGAGATGAATATTCCCACTCTTAAGTTATAATATTGTTTTAGTATTTATTCTAAACCAATTGTATGAATTGATATTCATTCTTGTTCAATAAAATTGAATTTTCTCTTATTATATTTTATTGGTCATCTTGATATAAATGCTTATAGTCACATATTATAAAAAAATTGATACATTATAATATAACATGTTGAGTGATACAAACTATGAATGATATAATCTACATAGAGAGATTGTATTGTATGTTTGACTATGATAGTCACCCATTGATGAGACTAGTGAAGGAACACTTAAATATTCGTGCACATAATAAAAAATAATATTTATCTTAGATGTTGCTCTTGTGACGGCTGTATAGATATAAAATGGTATTGATATGTTATTGATGTCATAATAAATATTTATATTGATTTACTAAAAGGTTTAACAGACATGTATTTTGTTTTTGTTTTTTTTTTATATTATTGTAACTTAGAAGTATGAGTATTCAATGACTTGTTTAACTCATTGTTGTTTTATAAACTAACTTTCAGGTTAATTAAGTGATTAAAGATGAATGAGACAAGAGAAAAAAAAGTATAAAAGATGCGAACAACCAGTAGCGAGGTAAAATTAAATATATTGTTTTAATTTATTTCGATTAATAATTTTTCATCTGTTAAATAATAACATAATGTACAAAATTAAATTTACATCATCGGACTATCTGTTCCCGTGTTGGTAATTTCAAGTTCCCATCCGAGTCGTGACACATTTATACATTCATTTCAATCAAAACTTTAAACTCACATCAAAATGTCACCATCAATTTCTTTTCAAAAGTTAAATACTTATTTTCATGCATATTTTTATGATAACAAGATGTTACAAGTTTAATATGAAACTTCGATTGTTGGACATGTAAATACGTAAAAGATGTGTCATATTTATGCAAACTTTTAATTTCCATCATTGAGTAAAAGAATTGAACTTTGTTTCTTTGACTAGTTGATTACTCCCTAATTTTATTTCCATAACATTTTAATCAGATTGGTCTTATTTTCAAAATTGCCATTTTTTTTTAACAAAAATTAGTATTGTAAAGCTTTTTATTGTGTTTTTTTTTTTAAATGTAGGGTCAAATTAAAAACTCCTTAAAAAACTAAAATTCTTCCATAAAAAAATCATTTTTTGCACCAATTATCATCCCAAAAATTAAGAAATTAATTTAAATTTGGTGAGCTAAGAGACCAAATTAAACATTTTTAGAAATTATTGAACTAACATGAACATTTTAAGAATGATATTTTGTCTTTAATTCCTTTTTTTCCCAAGCTTAAAAGTATAAAATGAAAGTATCATTCTTCTTAAGAGAGAAAGAGAGCAAGTACTCAATAGGAGTAATGTTTTATTGATAAAAATTAAGTTGAACTATTTCTGTATGTATGCGTGCGTGCGCACGCACCCACACGCGCGCGCGCCGACACACACACACACCCACGCACGCACTCACGCACGCACGCACGCACGCACGTGCGTGCCCACATGCACACACACGCACGCACGAACGCATGCACTCGCGCGCGCCCACACACACAGGAAAATTTGTATTTCCCTTTCTAAAAATTTAAACAATGATATTTTTAATTAAGCTATAAAATATTTGATGAGTACAAAAGTAAAAAAATAAAGTTTAAATATTAGATACATAATGCAAAAAAAAAAAAATGTTTCACACGAATCTCGAGAAAATTTAATGATCAAGAAGAAATGATAAATGATGAAAAAATGTAGCAAAAATCAGTTATATAAAAGAACATAATGACCTCCAACTTATCAATTAAAGCAGAGATAAAAAAAAAATAGTGGTAACTTATAACTACCTCATTAAAATATGGACAATTATGAAAATTTAGATTTGATTCCTCTTTTTACTATAATTAGAGAGTCCATAACGTGTAAAAATGAGTTTATTTTCCTTTGAATTTTCTAGTGTAGGAAGAAATCTCTCATTTTTTATGTAACCGCTATTTCTTATATATAAAAGGGGTCAAACAATCCCATGATACCTGTTTCATCCCTGCAGGATAAGTCTATGTCTGCTATTTCTCTTTCTTTCTCTATCTATTTTTTTTGTCTCCCTCAAGGACTCTATTGTTCCAATTCTTGGGAGTAATTAACAAAATAAATTTAAATTCTAACACATAAGTAGGAGTTGAATGATATGCTCCCTTTATAATTTATAAACCATCACTAGGGAGTCAAAACGGCTCATTGTTCGCAAACAGCTCATGTTCGGCTTGTTCAGAAGCTCTTATTCGGCTCGTTCTCTAAGTGAACGAGTTGAACTCGAACCACACGAATAAATATTTATTCGTTCATGTACGGTTCGTTTTAACACGAAATACTACTCATGATGCGTGCTAAAAAATTCGCGGCAGTAGAGTAATGGATTATCGTCTTAGCGTTGCACGAAAATTCAACACACATTCAAATGAAAATGAATCAAGCTGTAATAACGCCAGAAGTTTTTTACGTGGAAAAACCGTAAAAAGGGAAAAACCACGGGGCCTGACCCAGTTGTAAAAATCCACTATAATTTGATGATTACAAATGCTCTTTGTCCCACAGGCAGGAAAGAGTTACTAGCTTTCCAAGTTACAACGTCGACTGATGACGTCTAATAAGCGGTGGTTGACGGAGGTGAGCGGTGGCTAACAACAATCGATGAAAGTAGGTGGTAGTTGACATAGGTCAGCGGTGATCGGCGGCGTTCAACGGTGGCCGGCGATGGTCGACAGAGGTCGGCGGTCATTGTCGACGGTCAGTGGTGATCGACAATGATCGACGATGGCGATGATGATCTTGGACTTGAGCTCCTTCTCAAAGCCTCAAGTTCTCTCTTAAGCCTCCCCCTTCATGTGAGGGGTGAGACTCTATTTATAGTGTTTTGAGTGCAATTAATGCAGGAATATCCTCCTCCTTTTCATGTGAGGGGTGAGGCTCTATTTATAGTGTTTTTGAGTGCAATTAATGCAGGAATATGAACCATTTTAATCGGACGGCCCAGAGAACTTCCCTTGATCAGATGACGTTTGATGGACATTTGAGTGCCTTAACGATGTCAAAATTGAGCAATCTTAGGCTCGTTGGATTTGTCGTTTCGAGACGCTGGATTTGACTATAAACTCGCTAGATTTGACATCCGTTTGACCCTTCAAATGCCTCCGGAAATCCTCCAGCAGTGTTTAATGACTTGATCCAGGCTTGATTTGACTCGGATTGGACTAACTTTAATATCATTAAGTCCGTCTCATTGAGCCGATCAGTTTGACTATAATTTTGCTGAAATCGGAGCTCCGGATGACTTAATTGAAGTTTGAATGTTTCTTGTTCAAAAAATTGCAAGGAGATTCGTGCTGGTTGATGTAAATTTGTTGGTGGATTATCAATACATATTTGATGAGTAGTATTTTTAAATAATTTTGACTAGAAAGCTACAAAGATTTATAATCAATTAAAAGTATTAATTAAGAAAATAAAATAAAAATTATTAAATTAGATTCAAATGATATTTTAAATCTTGCCCCAATACTTAATATCTTATGGTTAAGTGATTGCGGTTGTCAAAACGACTCTTTATTTGTGAACGATGCAAGCCAAACACTAACATATTTTTGAGCTCGAAATATAAATGAGTCGAACACGAGTAGAACTTGTTCGACTCTTTTACACTCCTAATCATCACATTAAAAAAAAAAAAAAAAAACCCCAAAACCAAAAGAACCCTAATCCTAACATGGGAAATCTCAATGTTTTCAATATCATCCCTCCGCCGTGGATTCTCGGCGTCGGCCTCCGCGCTATTTCTACATCGGTGTCTCTTCGGCCAGTAATAGATATCTAACACAAGAAATTGGTAGGAAACTCTTTTCGTTTATAAAATAGTGATCTTTTAATGGAAAAGGAGCTTAATTTGATATTTTCATCAAAATTTGCTGTCATTCATCTCTCCATTCAAGCTTTAGGAATTTAGTGAGCGATGTGGTGGCGACGTGGGGTTCTCGCCCATGCGCATGGAGCTCTCAGGCCAAAAAATGAGCCATTTTGGTNTTTTATAATTTATAGACCATCACATTAAAAAAAAAATAAAACCCCAAAACCAAAAAAACCCTAATCCTAACATGAGGAAATCTCAACGTTTTCAATTTCCTCCCTCCGCCGTGGATTCTCGGCGTCGACCTCCGCGCTTCTTCTACATAGGTGTCTCTTCGGCAAGTAATAGATATCTAACACAAGAAATTGGTAGGAAACTCTTTTCGTTTATAAAATAGTGGTCTTTTAATAGAAAAGAAGCTAAATTTGATCTTTTCATCAAAATTTGATGCCATTCATCTCTCCATTCAAGCTTTAGGAATTTAGTGAACGATGTGGTGGCGACGTGGGGTTCTCGCCCATGCGCATGGAGCTCTCAGGCCAAAAAATGAGCCATTTTGGTTATTTACTGCGCTTTCTTACTCAGATTCGCCTGCGAAGAAGAAGGGAAAAGCGACTCCTTTGCAGGTATCCTTCTAAAGATTCGATTGTTTCTGTAAAGATCTTTCCTTTCCTTAGTTTTTGCTGTTTTCTCTGTGTCTTTTTTATTTCTTCTAACCTTTGGTCGAGTTAGAACAATGGTGGTTGCAGTAAAGAAGAGTAATGGAGGTGGATATGTTCTTCTTCTTACTTATTTGGATTGAATTCTCTGTTTTTGTAGGAGAGGAGGATGGTGGATCGTTTTAGNCAGATGGCGTGGTGGTCTGAGGATCTTCACAGCTAGCCATCCGAGAGCTCCGCCAATTAAAAAGGTGATGGCGATGTTAACGGGCATAAACCACCTCGTAATTATTCAAACAAAAACAAGATAAAAAAATTCAATTTTTTATACATTTACATGCATACCCCCAAATTCCTATGTATTTACATATTAAAATCTAAGCATTACTTTTTACATTTATACCACCCACATCTTTTACATGGAATGTTATGGCGGTCAATTGAATTTGCTATTTATTAATATAGATAATAAACTTTGTTTTTTTTTTATTATGAAGTTTAGGCATTATAATAATGTTGTCCCTGCTCAATATACTTTTTATTCTTTTTCATGCTAAAAAATAATATGCACGGATCTCGAGGTAATCAGTAGTTGGCCACCTTATTTCAGTCGGTCCACCAAGCGTTCTCTCTCGATTAACTCGCTTTAGTTGACCGACCAATCTCTCTCCCTCGCCACCTCACTTAGTCGGCCGACAAACATGGACGTGAAGTCTGCATCGCTCTCGAGACGATCCAACGATTAAAATAAAAATGACCAAATGTCATTTGTTTTTCTTTTCGAAGCATAATCAAATTTGTAATTTTTTGTACTTTTCACTCCCTATTATTTTCTATAAATAGAAAGATTTTATAATATATAAAAGTGTGGGACCTTTTTGGTAACACCCAATTTACCCACAACTACAGAAGTCCTCTTCTCTCTCTTATTTTCTCGCTCGATCAGCTGCTTCATTCTTTGGGCACGATCTATAACTATTTATAATTACTTTAAATTTTTGAAAGTAAATAATTTTTTTCATGGAAAGGTAAACTAGCAATATGACATATGTAAAAACTAAAGTTTTAATATGTAAATACAAAGTATTCAGTGGCATGTATGTAAATATTCCTTAAAAAAATATATTTAGAGAGAGAGAGAGAGAGAGAATGAGAAAGTGAGAAATAATTACCAGGAGATGAGTTCCTGAAGAGTTACAGTTTTGGCGAGGGAGGAGAAGATGAGTGAGGGAGTAAATACAGCAAAAACAATCTGTCGGAAGTGATAAATTAATAATTAGAGAGTAAAAGATCAAATTTTTTTCTTATAATTCTTGTAATTAATTATTTAACCTTGTTCAAGTCTCGACGAATTCCATCAGAGAGGAGATTACTGTAACCAGATGCCAGAAAGGCTCCAAGANGGAGAGTAAAAGATCAAATTTTTTTCTTATAATTCTTGTAATTAATTATTTTACCTTGTTCAAGTCTCGACGAATTCCATCAGAGAGGAGATTACTGTAACCAGATGCCAGAAAGGCTCCAAGAGAACCCACTAACAGAAGCTGTAGGACAGGCATGCTTGCCACTATTAACAGTGATAAAAATCCCATTTTTATTCTAATTATTTTCTCTTCTTCTTCTTCTTCTTCTTCTTCTTCTTCTTCTAACTATTTGATTTTGCAGAAACCTCAGACTCACTGATCAATCAATTCTGCAGGAAGAAGCCAAAAATTACTAAAATTTGTAGTAGAAGTTGCTGAATGATACTGATTCATGTCATGCAAACAAAAAAAAAATTAATTTTGTGTTGATTAGAGAAGTTAAGAGCTTAGATTTGTTAGTATCAAGTGTTTTTTTAAGTATTTCAATTAAAAATAGAAAGAGAAAGCGTGTGGCAGAGAGAGAGAGAGAGAGAGGAGAGAGAGAGATTGTTGAACTTACGTTGATGGCATGAAGAGAAGAAAGTTGAACGAAGAAGAATTACTCTGAGAAAGAAAGCTTTTATAGACGCTGTTGTTGTAGAGAAGTAAAAGGGAGAAGAGAGGGAGAGGGAGAAAGATGGGAGAGAATTGGCCGCTTGAGGGAGGGAGAGATTGGTGGAGGTAGAGAGAGAGAGAAGGGAAGATGGATTTCTACTCTATTAATTCTTAAATTTTAATTAAGGAAGTTTTACATAAATACACCTCAATTCATATTTTTTTACATATCTGCCCCCAAAAATTTGATTTTTACATTTACAACTATTTTGATGTGATGTTATAAATTCGGATGATATGTATGTAAATATGAATATTTGGATGATATTTATGCAAAATTTTCTCCACCAAAAACAAAAAGAATATTTGGAATATACTAAAAATTTTAATCAAGTCATTTTTAAATTTAATTTTTTTAATGTTGAAAATAAAATTTAAATGAATAAATTAAATAAATGTCACATTCAAAAATAAATTGAAAATATTTAAATTCATTTTCTTGCAATTTTTTTTATAAAAAAAAATACATTTTTCTTAACAGCTTGAGGTATTATTTTTAAGCTGTTAAATTCGCTTTAAAAATCGGGCGATATAAAATTGAATCGATTAATAATGCAATTTACTTGTGTCAAAAGATAAAAGTACATTGGGACTAAACTTTGACTAGAATATGTGGACCAAAATAATGCTTTGCGCTTAATTGGGAAGATACATTAATTAAGAAAAACGTGAGTAATTATTTTAATATGTAATTAAGTGTTTAAAATATTTTATTTTATTAAAACGTGCAATTTCCGAAAACTTTATGTTTCTATTATACAAGTCCGTAATCACCCTCATGTGTCTAACTATTTGAGGACCGCCCGCACTTCCGGCAAATTGGTCAGAGGAGGATTCAAATTCGTCACCTGAGGCGACTTATGACCTTCAAAGAGACTGCTCTACCAATAGGCCACAGCTGACGGCGCTATTAGTTATCACAGACAATTCAGTTAGGCCCCCATGAACCGTTATATGAACCGACTGCTTTATAATGTATAGTGGCGGAATTTGACAATCGGAAGTTGGTTGCGAGTCTTCATGATTTTGTCCATGGGTAGTAGCCACATAAAATCACCATAAGATTAGAATAGNCCTGAGGCGACTTATGACCTTCAAAGAGGCTGCTCTATCAATAGGCCACAGCTGACGGCGCTATTAGTTATCACAGACAATTCAGTTAAGCCCCCATGAACCGTTATATGAACCGACTGCTTTATAATGTATAGTGACGGAATTTGACAATAAGTTGGTTGCGAGTCTTCATGATTTTGTCCATGGGTAGTAGCCACATAAAATCACCATAAGATTAGAATAGTACAATGGGTTGTTGTATAATAGTTAATATGAGGACAGGTCGTGGGGATTTGGAGGCCCTTCAATTAATAATGTCTATGCAATTAAACATCCCACCATAAATTTATGAAAGAGAAGTATCACGGAGTGTTCCCTCGAAAAAAATATCATGTGCGAATGAGATGGCTACGATTTTTGTGATATTTAATGGTATTGTTATGATATTCACCACAATGACGTCAANGCATCCCACCATAAATTTATGAAAGAGAAGTATCATGGAGTGTTCCCTCGAAAAAAATATCACGTGCGAATGAGATGGCTACGATTTTTGTGATATTTAATGGTATTGTTATGATATTCACCACAATGACGTCAATCCTCACATGTGAATTCCGCATGTAATATTCGTTCCAAGGCTAGCGGTGTGTCACGGATAAATCCTGGACTGCCCACCATCCCCGAAGAGCTCTTTTGGGAGGTGACAAGTAGTATCAGAGCATATTACTGCCACCCAGGTGTGTGGACTTTCCATGGTTCAATGGGACCCTCGGAGAAGCCGATTCATGACGAGTGCATCACGTGATTGGGTGGAGAAAAATGTCACAGACAAAAAAGTCTTACATCGGCTAGGTATAGGGCCGAAAAACAGTATTTAAGTCATGGGCTGCTCATCACAACTCTTTCGGGAGATGAAAGGTTGCTCTTGACTGTGGGCACTAATAGCATGTTAATATCAAATTGAGTCATTTGCACACATACCACACAATTCATTATGTTTTTACATATCCACCTACTAAACTTCCAAATTTGCATTCACATCACTCAAATATCTTTAACATTGCACCCCTTCTATTTCTTTTTAGAAGTAAAAAAAAACAAATTTTCATGCCTAGTTTTATGACATCGGTTATATTTAATAAATATTAAATTATAGGTGTTATGTATGTAGATACATAAGATTTGTGTGGCATGTATATAAATTTCCCTATCACATAACAGCCATAGTCATCAATCGGTCAGCTTTTTATTGCTATAATCACCATTATTAACGTTAATTAGGTAGTAATTAAGAATGTTTAACTATTTATGCCTTCTGTATCTATTTAAACATGTGTATCAAAAAAAAAAGTGAGTAAGACTTTGAGTTAAAAAGAGTGAGCCCAAAAGGTAATATGTCTGATCCGACTCCACGACTCTCACGAGAAACTATACCCTCGACCACTATATCGCGGGTAAGCACACATCCTAGCTCAAAATTCTAACAATAAACGTTTTAGAGTAAGAATTTTAAGTTAGGACTGGTGCTTATTTGCTACATAGTGGTTGATGATATAGTTTTTCGCTCTTCGCTGGTTCGAATTGTGCATATTATATTTTGAGCTCATCTTTCTAAGAGAAAAAAAAAAGTTAGAATATCTAATTAAAATATAGTGATATAATTTACTATTTTTTAGATAAAAAATTTTATCATAATATTTTTATTTAATTTTTTTTTTCCAAATTCAACTAAAAATGTTAGAAAAAAAATAATTTTTAATAATTTCTTGGATTATCTACAAATATATATCACACAATTTTCAAATGTTTATATATCTTATCTCTAAACTCGCATATTTATATATAGCACATCAAACTTATTATTTTTATTTAATTTTTTTTTAAATAAGAGTACTCTTTTTTAATGCCAGATACATAAATTTAAATATAAAAAAATAGATGCTAAATACATAAATATATATGAATTGCATGATACACATCTAATTTTTTTTTTAATTATTAAACTAATTTTAATTTACTTTTGGTTGAAACATTTTGAATGCAGCATAAGGCATTTGGGTCAAATATAATAATATTTTAATGGATGATTTGATAAAATGCCTCGGTAGCTATTTGCAAGTGAAAGATAATAAATAATAAATTATTATAATAATTGAACAAAATTTCAATGGTTTGATGATAAATTTATAATTTAAAATGACCTGTAATAATCCTCATTTATTGTTCCGCGTTATAAAATCAACCAT
Organism: Phalaenopsis hybrid cultivar; assembly: GCA_002079205.1. NCBI lineage: Eukaryota > Viridiplantae > Streptophyta > Magnoliopsida > Asparagales > Orchidaceae > Phalaenopsis > Phalaenopsis hybrid cultivar. Next base: position 109,379 of record JXCR01147752.1, read on the forward strand.
AGACCACACTGATTAATTTGAGTCATATAATATATATATATATANATATATATAGCACTAAAATTTTAATTTCACATCAAACTTATTATTTTTATTTAATTTTTTTAAAAATAAAAGTGCTCTTTTTTAATGCCAGGTACATAAATTTAAATATAAAAACATAGATGCTAAATACATAAATATATATGAATTGCGCGATACACATCTAATTTTTTTAAAAAAAAATTATTAAACTAATTTTAATTTACTTTTGGTTGAAACATCAAATATAATAATATTTTAATGAATGATTGATAAAATGCCTCGGGAGCTATTTGCAAGTGAAAGATAATAAATAATAAATTGTTATAATAATTGAACAAAATTTCAATGGTTTGATCATAAATTTATAATATAAAATGATCTGTAATGATCCTCATTTATTGTTCCGCGTTATAAAATCAACCATAGACCACACTGATTAATTTGAGTCACATATATATATATATATATATATATAGGGGTGTAAACNAGTGCAATGTTTGGAATCAATTTTGATTAGTGTTTTTTGTACACTTATATATATAACTTAGAGATATAATGTGAAATGAATATATCCGTGAAAGGGTTGGTGTAGCTCCAATGGCATACAAGAAAAGAGAGAGTCTTCTTAGATGGTTTGGTCATATTAAACGTTGACTATCTGATGATTTTTTTAGGAGGGTAGATGTTTCAGATTCAACTTATATTACAAAAGATAGAGGTAGACCTAAAAAGACCTGGTACATTTTATAAAAATATGATCTTAATTTATTAGAATTAAATGAAATATGTTACTCAATAAGACGACAACAACAACAACAACAACAACAACAAAGCCTTAATCCCACTACGTGGGGTCGGCTACATGAATCCTTTTTCTCCATTGCGTCCTATTTAGTGTCATATTTTCATTTAGTTNTGTAAACTTAATGTTGCAGAATGCCAAAAAGGGGGGTAATGGAATTTCAAAAAACATGATTGGGACCCGTGGATCGGACAAGGTTTGAATGTTCTCATTAAATTACCTATTTGAGCATCTATAGTTGCAATACGAAACGAATCTTTAACATCATATAAAGAATATCACCCTTATTATCTTTTTAAAAGTAAAATGCATATTTTCAATGCATTTACCCACGGCATAATTGGTTGGAGATGTAGTTTCTTACTGCGATGTCGCCTGTTCGAATCACACGTATTACCCTTTGGGCTCATTTTTTTCCCCCCAAAATTTTTTTTTTCAGGTTTAGATTATGACACCAAGATGTTATAAGTGGAAATATCAAACTTTTGCTGTTAGAGATGTAAATACATAAGAATACTATGGCGTGCATGTAAATTTCCCTTTTTTTTAATTTCAAGCTATCATCTACATTCTCTTAGAGAAGCTTATTCTGAGCAGGTTGCACACGTTCCAGTGGGCACTGTGGTTCATTTAGTCAGCGGCACTCTTCCTACATTAGTGAGCAATAATTCAATTACCTCCATGGATCCTTGGGAAATTCCTGTTACTTATGAAGATCCTCTATCTCCTGCAGAAACAAATAAGCAGAGATTCAATAAGCTAAAACCTTCACCTCTATTGAAAAAGGTTGAAGATGAGCACTGCAATAACTGCTCTTATGAAAAAGTTTCAGAAGAACCGGAGAAGGATCAATGGTGGAAAGATGCTGATAATGATGATGATGAGTGGTGGAAAGCCGACAACAAAGCTGAGGAAGCCGAGGAATGGCACTTCGAGTTTGATGAATCTGTGCAATATTCTGTCGCCGAATTAACCCAACCCGGGCAACGCATATTAGTCGCTCGGGGCGGCGAAGGGGGGCTCGGCAACGCTGCTCTTAACAAAGACGTGAAGCACCACCGAAGGCTCATGAAGCTCAATGCTTCATCTTCCACGCAAACCTTAGATGATGAAGAGTTATTCTCATTAATTTCGGGCTCGTTGGGTTCAGACTCAGTCCTCATATTAGAGCTCAAGAGCATTGCCGATGTCGGGCTCGTCGGGATGCCGAACGCCGGCAAAAGCACTCTCCTTGGTGCGATTTCGCGGNTAATGCTTCATCTTCCACGCAAACCTTAGATGATGAAGAGTTATTCTCATTAATTTCGGGTGCATTGGGTTCGGATTCAGTCCTCATATTAGAGCTCAAAAGCATTGCCGATGTCGGGCTCGTCGGGATGCCGAACGCCGGCAAAAGCACTCTCCTTGGTGCGATTTCGCGGGCGAATCCGGCGGTCGGCGACTACGCTTTCACTACTTTGAGGCCGAACATTGGGAGATTGAACTATGATGATTTCTTCTCGATTTCGGTGGCGGATATTCCCGGACTTGTGAGAGGAGCTCATGAGGATAGAGGGCTTGGCCATGCTTTTCTTCGGCACATCGAGCGAACCAAGGCTCTCGCTTATGTCGTTGACTTGGCGGTGGAGGGAACGAAGGGGGTTATGCCATGGGAGCAACTGAGAGATCTGGTTTTGGAGCTTGAAAATCACAAGGTGGGTTTGTCGAGGCGGCCGTCGATGATTGTGGCGAATAAGATTGATGAGAAAGGAGCCCAGGAGGTTTACGAGGAATTGAAGATTAGGGTTCACGGAGTTTCGATATTGCCAGTCTGTGCTGTGTTAGGTGAGGGTGTTGAAGAGTTGAAAGTTGGGCTGAGGAAGCTGATGGAGGGGAGTGAATCCAGATATCTGGAGTTGAGTAACATTACACTTGATTAGGAGCAAATATTGAGTGCAGCCACTGCACGTCCGGACGGGTCCGAATGGACCGCCGTGTATCGTAGTCGCGTTTGGACCGTCGTCCGGAAGTACAGTCCACTGCACGCAATATTTTTCTCTTGGCGTTGATATTTAAATACATAAAGATTGAGTGGCATGTATCTTTATTTTCCTTTTTATATGATGTGATGATTTCATGCAGATTGTTTCTGTGAATGAAATCTAAGATTGATTGAAAATCGGATTGGAGTTGATGAGTTGGTTGACAAGCTCAGCCTGGATCGGATAGAATAAAGCTCGAGTTTGGATAGAAATGTGAAGTGTGGCTATTGTCATGCAATTTCACGTGTTGTAATATACTTGATGAAAATGTCAATTGTTACATAACTTAGTGTTTCATTTAGCATAACGTTATTTAAGAATTTTATGACAGAATTGATAAAATTTATGTGAGCATTAAGCTATGTTAAGGCCTAAAAGGACTTCAATGTCCTCGCTGGCTAGGCGAGTGTTTAGGAGGTAATGTTTGAGAGTCAATCCTCTTAAGTAAAACGTTAGCTCACCAGAACAGGAGATTCAAGAGGTTTTTCACGATCAACATATGAAAGATTCATTTTGATTTGCTCTGAACAAAACTCTTCCTCTTTCAATCTTTCTACCAACAGCTTAACCATGGCGGGTGAGCGATCGATACCTATGAAGCAAGTCATCGATCCAACAATTTAGAGAGAATCAATATATTCTTTTTCGGGAGTGATTCATCATTCTCAAAAGTAGCATACAACTCTTCATTGTACCACACCCTTCAAATGTGTTTGTTCCCCATTCTCTTTTACCATGACAAGTCTTTGTAAAATCAATCTGATAGGAAGAAAAAAGAAAGTGTTAAGATACCATTCTGGCCCAATCATAGACACTCTAAGATCCTTTTCAAATTTGCTCGGTCCTCCCATTTATAATCAAGAGATTGAAAAATAGGCATCCCATTGCACTGATCGAGAGCTGCTCGTAGTGATTGAGAGGTTCAAAAACGAAGTAGTGAGTTATTTATACCAAGCACTCTTCTTATGCTATGACTAGAGCCAATTTCCTGGTCATTGCGTAAAGGAAAAAGAATTTCAAGTTCTTCCTTTCAAGCAGGGAGAGTTCAAAAAATCTTATTGATTGTTGCTTTCTTAAGACCTCTAGTAAAAACATGAAAAAAAGAGAGTTTCATTCAACAGGAAAAAGCATTGTAGAGTCCCCACCCTTTTTTACTTTGTCCATAAGTCCCCCTACAATGATAGGGCGCACACATACACATGTTGTGGTATATAGATGAAAATAGAAGAACGATCTTTAGAAGTAAAAGCAGAACTAGAAAATTCACACCAAAAAATAATAACACAGCGGGACACATAGATTTACGTGGTTCGACAAATTGTTTACGTTCACGGAGTTACAGAGGATTTTACTACTTAAGGAATTTACACTAGTCGATCGTCTCGACTTACAAGAGTGAACTCTTTCACTCCGTTACTCTCTTTTCTTCTTTCTACATCGAGATACACCGAAAAAGATAAACTTACAAAAGAAATAAACTCAATTTCTCTTCTGCCACAAACCACCAAGAATAAACCAAGGGAGAACAATATTCTTCTTCTTTCTTGTTCCTTCTGCCGCAAGGAATTACTGTTTGCACTTCTCTTCCTCTATCTCGAGGACTCTCGGAGAAGAACACAATATAGACAGTGTCAAATCTGAAGAAGAGCCCTGTGATACCTCGCAATACTTTCTTCCTCTATCTCTCTATCTATCTCTCCTTTTCTCCTTCGTAAGCCACCAAAGGAAGAACCGCAAACCGGAGAGACAATCCAACCTTGTTGTTCTGTTCGCGACTTATAATAAACGAAGAGGTGCTTCGCTTCGTGGAAACAGGGAAGACTGGAACAGTTCGCGACTGAGCCGAAGGAATCACGATAGAGGAGCGGGAGCTGGGTCGCGATGTTTCGCGATCGGGAGTGGGAACCGGGAGTGAGAGCGGGAGGCGGTTTGTTGGTTTAATCGGGCTTCAGCTAACAACACACACAAATATATATATATATATATATATATGAAAATTTAGAGGCGAGATATGTAAATAAATGATAATAAAGTGCCATATATGTAAATTTTCCATTTATTTATTTATTTTTTAAGTTTGTAAGGTAGTGTGAACTTATTTTAAATTTTAAATTCATTTTGAATTTGATAGCCTCGTCAGGATAATTTTTATTATCATAACAACANGTAGACCCAATGTTACTCAATAAGACAAATTAAGATCATTTTTCTCCAATGTTACTCAATAAGACATTGGAGAAAAAAGGATTCATGTAGCCAACCCTAATTAGTGGGATAAAGTATTTTTATTATTGTTGTTATGGATTTTTCATGTAAATCTGCATGCTATTCTATTTGCTTCTTTTACAGTTCATCTAAACTGATTTTGTGATTGATTAAACAACGTGTAAACTTANCGGCCTAAAAGGACTTCAATGTCCTCGCCGGCTTGGTGAGTGTTTAGGAGGTAATGTCAGAGAGTCAATGCTCTTAAGTAAAACGTTAGCTCACCAGAACAGAAGATTCAGGAGTTCTTTCACCATCAACATAATGAAAGATTCATTTTGATTTGCTCTGAACAAAACTCTTCCTCTTTCAATCTTTCTACTAACAGTTTAATCATGGCGGGTGAGTGTTGGATGCCTATGAAGCAAGTCATCGATCCAACAATTAAGAGAGAATCAATATATTCTTTTTCCGGAGCGTTTCATCCTTCTCAAACGTAGCATACAACTCTTCATTGTACCGCACCCTTCAAATGTGCTTGTTCCCCATTTTCTTTACCATGACAAGTCTTTGTGAAATCAATCTGATAGGAAGAAAAAAGAAAGTGTTAAGATACCATTCTGACCCAACCCTAGACACTCTAAGATCCTTTTCAATTCTACTCGGTCCTCCCATTTATAATCAAGAGATTGAAAAATAGGCATCCCATTGCACTGTTCGAGAGCTGCTCGTAGTGATTGAGTGGTTCAAAAATGAAGTAGTGAGTTATTTATACCAAGCACTCTTCTTATGCTATGGCTAGTTCCAATCTCCTGATCTATGCCTAAAGGAAAGAAGAATTTCATGTTCTTCCTTTCAAGCTGGAAGAGCTCAAAAAATCTTATTGATTGTTGCTTTCTTAATACCTCTAGTAACAACATGAAAAAAAGAGAGTTTCGTTCAACATGAAAAAGCATTGTAGGGTCCCCACCCTTTTTTACTTTGTCCATAAGTCCCCTACAATGATAGGGCGGCGCGCACGTTCACACGCACACAGATATATATATGAAAGTTTAGAGGTGAGATATGCAAATACATAATAATAACGTGCCATATATGTAATTTTTCCATTTATTTATTTATTCTGTTTTTTTTTTTTAAAGTTTGTAAGGTAGTGTGCACTTATTTTAAATTTTAAATTCATTTTGAATTTGATAGCCTCGTCAGGATAATTTTTATTATCATAACAACAGCAAGAGTGAACGAAAGAACGACTTCATGATTAAGTTGTGCTTAGCCATGCTTATCACTGCCTCGTCATCAATCAATATTAATCATTTCAGATTTATTACTATTTTTATTATTGTTTTCGTCTTTGTTATATATATATATATATATATATTCCATACATGTTCGGCTCATTCGCTAAGTTAACAAGCCGAACACAAATAATATTTGTTCATTCGTGTTCGGCTCGTTTTAACTCGAAATACTACTAATCAATTATATATATATATATATATANAATCATTTCACATTTATTACTATTTTTATTATTGTTGTTGTCTTTGTTATAATAATATTAATAAGGGGTATTTGCTTCCATATATATATACATGTTCGGCACATTCGCTAAGTTAACGAGTCGAACACGAACAACACGAATAAAGATTTATTCGTTCGTGTTCGGCTCGTTTTAGCTTGAAATACTACTAATCAATTATATATATATATAT
>JXCR01147752.1:116160-135022 GCA_002079205.1 Phalaenopsis hybrid cultivar
TGACATGCACAATTCGAACCAGCGAAGAGCGAAAAACTATATCCTCAACCACTATGTAACGAATAAGCACCAGTTCTAACTTAAAATTTTTACTCTAAAACTTTTATTGTTAGAATTTTGAGTTAGGATGTGTGCTTACCCGCGACATAGTGGTCGAGGGTATAGTTTCTCGTGAGAGTCGTGGAGTCAGATCAGACATATTACCTTTTGGGCTCACTTTTCTTAACCCAAATTCTTACTCACTTTTTTTTCTGATACACGTGTTTAAATAGATACAGAAGGCATAAAGAGTTAAACATTCTTAATTACTACCTAATTAACGTTAATAATGATGATTATAGCAATAAAAAGCTGACCGTTTGATGACTCAGCAATGGCTGTTATGTGATAGGGAAATTTATATACATGCCACACAAATCTTATGTATCTACATATATAACATCTATAATTTAATATTTATTACATATAACCGATGTCATAAAATTATGCATGAAAATTTGTTTTTTTTTAACTGCAATGTTAAAGATATTTGAGTGATGTGAATGTAAATTTGGAAGTTTAGTAGGTAGATATGTAAAAACATAAGGAATTGTGTGGTATGTATGCAAATGAGTCTATTTGATATTAACATGCTATTAGTGCCCAGAGCCAAGAGCAACCTTTCATCTCCCAAAAGAGCTGTGTGGGCAGCCCAGGACTTAAATATTGTTTTTCGGCCTTACACCTAGTCAATGTGAGACTTTTTGACTGTGGTATTCTCCTCCAACCAATCACGTGATACCCTCGTCATGGATCGGCTTTTTCGAGGGTCTCACTGAACCATGGAGAGTCCACAAACTTGACAGACAGTAATCTGTTCTAATATCACTTGTCACATCCCAAAAGAACTCTTAGGGGTGGTGGGCAACCCAGTACTTAAATACTACTTTTCGGTCCTACAATTTGCCGATGTGGGATTTTTCGTCCGTGACAGACCGCTAGCCTTGGAACGAATATTACATGCGGAATTCACATGTGCGGATTGACGTCATTGTGGTGAATATCATCACAATACCATTAAATATCACAAAAATCACACCCATCTCATTCGCACATGATATTTTTTTCGAGGGAACACTCCATGATACTTCTCTTTCATAAATTTATGGTGGGATGCTTGATTGCATAGACATTATTAATTGAAGGGCCTCCAAATCCCCACGACCTGTCCTCATATTAACTGTTATACAACAACCCATTGTACTACTCTAATCTTATGGTTGTTTTTATGTGGCTACTAACCATGGATAAAATCATGAAGACTCGCAACCTACTTCCGACTGTCAAATTCCGTCACTAAACATTATAAAGCAGTCGGTTCATATAATTCCAACAGCTTTTCGACGGTTCATGGGGACCTAAGTGAATCGTCAGTGATAACTGATAGTGCCGCCAGCTGTGGCCTATTGGTAGAGCAGCTTCTTTGAAAGTTATAAGTCGCCTCAGATGACGGATTTGAATCCTCCTCTGACCAATTTGCCGGAAGTGCGGGCGGTCCTCAAATAGTTAGACACATGAGGGCGATTGCGGACTCGTATAATAGAAACAGACTATTAGAGACATGAGAATGATAGTGGGCTTATCTCACGTTTTTCTTAATTAATGTATCTTCCCAATTAAGCGCAAAGCGTTATTTGGTCCACATATTCTAGTCAAAGTTTTGTCACAATGTACTTTTATCTATTCAGACAAGTAAACTGCATTATTAATCGATTAAATTTTATATCGCCCGATTTTTAAAGCGAATTTAACGGCTTAAAAATAATACCTCAAGCTGTTAAAAAAAAAATGTATTTCTTATAATAATAAAAAATTGCAAGAAAATGAATTTAAATATTTTCAATTTATTTTTGAATGTAACATTTATTTAATTTATTCATTTAAATTTTATTTTCGTCATTAAAAAAATAACTTTAAAAATGACTTGATTAAAATTTTTAGTATATTCCATACATTCTTTTTGTTTTTGGTGGAGAAAATTTTGCATACATATCATCCAAATATTCATATTTACATACATATCATCCAAATTTATAACATTACATCAAAATAGTTGTAAATGTAAATATCAAATTTTGGAGAAATTATTGCATGCATCTCTGCATGCGGTGTTCGATCTTGGCCGTAGATCACGGTGATCTACGGTCAGGATTATTTCCATTTTTTTTAAAAAAAAATAAAAAATTTTAGGTGAGGCCCACCGTGCGGTGGCCGATCCGTATGGAATAATTTTTCCAAATTTTGGGGGTTAGATGTGTAAAAAAAACAAGAATTGAGGTTTTTGTATGTATGTAGAACTTCTAAATTAAATTTTAAGAATTAATAGAGTAGAAATCCATCTTCCCTTTTTCTCTCTCTCTCTCTACCTCCACCAATTTCTCCCTCCCCCAAGCGGCCAATTGCCTCCCATCTCTCTCCCTCTCCCTCTCTTCTCTCGCTTACTTCTCTACAACATCAGTGTCTATAAAAGCTCTGTTTCTCAGAGTAATTCTTCTTCGTTCATCTTTCTTCTCTTCATGCCATCAATGTAAGTTCAACAATCTCTCTCTCTCTCTCTCTCTCTCTCTCTGTCACTCGCTTTCTCTTTCTATTTTAATTGAAGTAATAAATCTAAGCTCTTAACCTCAAATCAACACAAAATTAAATTTTTTTGTTTGCATGACATGAATCAGTATCATTCAGCAACTTCTACTACAAATTTTTTAGTAGTTTTTTGCTTCTTCCTGCAGAATTGATTGATCAGCGAGTCTCAGATTTCTGCAAAATCAAATAGTTAGAAGAAGAAGAAGAAGAAGAGAAAATAATTAGAATAAAAATGGGATTTTTATCACTGTTAATAGTGGCAAGCATGCCTGTCCTACAACTTCTGTTAGTGGGTTCTCTTGGAGCCTTTCTGGCATCAGGTTACAGTAATCTCCTCTCTGATGGAGTTCGTCGAGACTTGAACAAGGTAAAACATTTAAATACAAAAATTATAAGAAAAAAATTTGATCTTTTACTTTCTAACTATTAATTTATCACTTCCGACAGATTGTTTTTGCTGTATTTACTCCCTCACTCATCTTCTCCTCCCTCGCCAAAACTGTAACTTTTCAGGAACTCATCTCCTGGTAATTATTTCTCACTTTCTCATTCTCTCTCTCTCTCTCTCTAAATATATTTTTTTAGGAATATTTACATACATGCCACTGAATTACTTTGTATTTACATATTAAAACTTTAGGTTTTACATATGTCATATTGCTAGCTTACCTTTCCATGAAAAAAATTACTTATTTTCTAAAATTTAAAGTAATTATAATAGATATATTATTTTTTGACTATGGTGGGAAACTAGCATTATTTTTTGGGATGGATAAAATCAATAAATTTTTATTTTTTAGAAGTTGGTAAATTCAAATCTGTCTGGTAGATCGTGCCCAAAGAATGAAACAGCTGATCGAGAGAGGAAAGTAGAGACAGAAGAAGACTTCCGTAGTGTGAGTAAATTGGGTGTTACCAAAAAGGTCCCACACTTTTATATCATAAAATTTTTCTATTTTTAGAAAATAATAGGGTGTGAAAAGTACAAAAATTACAAATTTGACTATGCTTTGAAAAGAAAAGCAAATGACATTTAGTCATTTTTATTTTAATCGTTGGATCGTCTCGAGAGCGATGCAGACTTCACTTCCATGTTTGTCGGTCGACTAAGTGAGGTGGCCGAGTGAGAGAGATTGGTGGGTCAACTAAAGCGAGTTAGCCGAGAGAGAACACTTGGTCGACCGACTAAAACGAGGTGGCCAACTACTAGATTGCCTCGAGATCCGTGCATATTATTTTTTAACATGAAAAAGAATAAAAATTATATTGAGCAGGGACAACATTATTATAATGCCTAAACTTCATAATTATTTATATTAATAAATAGCAAATTTCAATTGACCGACACAACATTCAGCGTCAAAGATTTGGGTGGTATAAATGTAAAAACAAAAGCTTAGATGTTAACATGTAAATACATAGGAATTTGGGGGTATGCATGTAAATGTAAAAAAATTGAATTTTTTTATCTTGTTTTTGTTTGAATAATTACTAGGTGGTTTATGCCCGTTAACATCGCCATCACCTTCTTAATTGGCGGAGCTCTCGGATGGCTAGCTGTGAAGATCCTCGGACCACCACGCCATCTTGAAGGCCTTATTGTAGCTAGCTGTTCCGCTGGTATATTCATAAATTTTAATTAACATCTATCACTCCCTGCAATTTCATAATTTATCACGTCCTAACATGCAATTAGAAATCAAATGCAGGAAATTTAGGAAATCTCATGCTCATGATTGTTCCAGCCGTCTGTGGAGAGCCAGGAAATCCCTTTGGAGGTGAGAGCAGCTGCAGTCTGCGTGGCACCTCTTATGTTTCTCTATCCATGGCGGTAAAAATTCTTTTTTTCATTTAAATTTCCGGTTTTTACATGAATCCACATAATATTTTGCATTAAATTTTACTTTTTTTCATTTTTTTTAACATCGAGGTATATATGTAAATGCCAAAATTTTGTTTTTGCAGCTTGGGGGCATCTTCATATGGACGCACACTTACAGTCTCATGAAAAAAGATGGTGAAAGATATAGGAAGNCTCTCATTCTCTCTCTTCATTCTCTCTCTCTCTCTCTCTCTCTCTCTCTAAATATATATTTTTTTAGGAATATTTACATACATGCCACTTAATTACTTTGTATTTGCATATTAAAACTTTAATTTTTACATATGTCATATTGCTAGGTTACCTTTCCATGAAAAAAATTATTTACTTTCTAAATTTTAAAGTAATTATGAATAGTTATATTATTTTTTAACTATGGCGGGAAACTATGATTATTTTTTAGAAGCGGGTAAATCCAAATTCATCTGATAGACCGTGCCCAAAAAATGAGTTGATCGAGCCAGGAAAGAAGAGAGAGAGGAGGACTTCCGTAGTTGTGGGTAAATTGGGTGTTACCAAAAAGTTCTCATATTTCTATATTATAAAATCTTTTTATTTATAGAAAATAATAGGGTGTAAAAAGTACAAAATTTACAAATTTGGCTATGTTTTGAAGTCCATGTTTGTCTGCCGACTAAGTGAGGTGGCCGAGGGAGAGAGATCGGCCGGTCAACAAAAGCGAGCTAGCCGAGAGAGAAAGCTTGGTCGACCAACTAAAACGAGGTGGCCAACTACTAGATTGCATCGAGATCCGTGCATATGATTTTTTAGCATGAAAAAGAATAAAAAGTATATTGAGCAGGGACAAAATTATTATAATGCCTAAACTTCATAATAAAAAAAAAAACAAAGTTTATTATTTATATTAATAAAAAAGCAAATTTCACTTGACACACAACATTGACCGTCAAATATTTGGGTGGTACAAATGTAAAAACAAAAGCTTAGATGTACATATGGAAATACATAGGAATTTGGGGGTATGCATGTAAATGTTTTTTTTAATATATAAAACATTTTAAATTAAAAAAAAAAGAGTAAAAAATTGAATATTTTTATCTTATTCTTTTTGAATAACTACGAGGTGGTTTATGCCCGTTAACATTGCCATCACCTTCTTAATTGGCGGAGCTCTCGGATGGGTGGCTGTGAAGATCCTCAGACCACCACGCCATCTTGAAGGCCTTGTTGTAGCTAGCTGTTCTGCTGGTATATTCATAAATTATAATTAACATTTATCACTCCCTGCAATTTCATAATTTATCATGTCCTAACATGCAAATAGAAATCAAATGCAGGAAATTTAGGAAATCTCATGCTCATGATTATTCCAGCCGTCTGTGGAGAGCCAGGAAATCCTTTTGGAGGTGAGAGCAGCTGCAGTCTGCGTGGCACCTCTTATGTTTCTCTATCCATGGCGGTAAAAATTCTTTTTTTCATTTAAATTTCAGGTTTTTACATGAATCCACATAATATTTTGCATTTAATTTTACTTTTTTTTTCATTTTTTTAACATCGAGGTATATATGTAAATGCCAAAATTTGTTTTTACAGCTTGGGGGCATCTTCATATGGACGCACACTTACAGTCTCATGAAAAAAGATGGTGAAAGATATAGGNAACATAATATTTTGCATTAAATTTTACTTTTTTTTCATTTTTTTTAACATCGAGGTATATATGTAAATGCCAAAATTTGTTTCTTACAGCTTGGGGGCATCTTCATATGGACGCACACTTACAGTCTCATGAAAAAAGATGGTGAAAGATATAGGAAGCTAAAGCAAGAAGGTTTGCCGGAGATCTCGGCCTCCGCCGCCGCTGATGAAAACTCAGCCGCCGGAGAAACTCATGATTCGGAAAGTGAGGAAGACAGCAGTGATAAAGAGGCTCAGCTGATTCCATCAACTAAATCGGTCGATGGATACTCAGACCAAATGATTGTAAGAGAAATAATTAAATTGTATATATATGTTTTTATAAATATGGATGATATTGAAATTATTATATATATTTTTTTTGTGTTAATAGTTGAAGCCATTGTTGTCTGATGAAAAGCTGAGCAGCAGCAGTGTGTCTTTCATGAAGAAAATAGTTNTTTTTTGTGCTAATAGTTGAAGCCATTGTTGTCTGATGAAAAGCTGAGCAGCAGCAGTGTGTCTTTCATGAAGAAAATAGTTNCTGAAATTATTATATATTTTTTTTGTGTTGATAGTTGAAGCCATTGTTGTCTGATGAAAAACTGAGCAGCAGCAGTGTGTCTTTCATGAAGAAAATAGTTGGAGTTGTTCATCAGACTGTGGAGGAACTGATGGAACCACCAAATATTGCAGCAGTAATTTACATTTTACAGTGTACTGTTAATACAGTCTCAATTTATTCAAGTGGGGCCGTTTTTGTCTCAGAAGTTATAATAGTGTCAAGTAGTCAATGATTGTTCTAGAGTTGAGCTTATATTACATTCTGATCAGGTGTGGATGGTATTAGTAAAGGTGTTATTGATAGTACTGTAGTGTTATTTTGATAAAATAACACCACAATATTGTCAATAACACTTAAATATTACTATCCTCACATGAAACCTCATCAAGGCTCCTGATGTAATATTTTCTCACTCTATGGTGACTATTTCAGTCCCAAATTGAAGAGTTTGGAGACTAATTTGATACTTCTATAAACTCTGAGACTAAAATGATGTCTTACAAATAACGGGGGGACTATTAAATAGATAATTTATTATTAGATTTAAAAGATTTTGATATATATATTTATATTTTTAATTTTATGCAGATGGTTGGATTTGTTGTTGGTGCAATACCTTGGTTAAAATCGCTTATGATTGGAGAGAGTGCTCCCCTAAGAGTTATAGAGGACTCCATTAAGATGTTGGGGTGAGCTTCAACTTGATTTATGTTATTTATTTTATTATTTTTTTTAAAATATCTAAAAATTAACAAGAAATATATTTTTTTTCCTTTTTTCTAATTACTAATTAATTCAGAAAAAAAAACTAATTAATTAATTACCAGTTAAATTAAATTCTCCACAGAGACGGAACTCTACCCTGCACAACTCTTATTCTTGGAGGAAATCTCACCAACGGTAATCTTCAAACTTCAATTTTGCATAATTTATGATTTTAATCTTTGCATAAATTATTTATGTAATTTAATAATTTTGTTAACCAGGGTTAAGGAAGTCAGCAGTGAGGCCTTCTTTAATTATAGCAGTTGGGTTAGTGAGATATATAGCTCTGCCCATATCAGGGATTGCTGTGGTTAAGGCTGCGGACGCCATTGGCTTTCTGCCTCAGGATGCACTGTTTCGTTACGTGCTGCTGACACAGTTCACTCTACCTCCTGCAGTTGGAATTGGTATTTTACTAATCTCTATCATCTGCCTTCTAAACTCTATGTTATTATTGTTATTAGGGCTGTTTATGATCTGATTTCGAGTCGGTTTGGGTTAGGCATAGTGGAACGGTGACTCGTTCGTGTTTTATTTGGAGCGAGATTTAGGTGAGAGTTTTGACTCGGGCTCAATCTGATGCGAAAGTGGATCTGTAAATAGTGCGAATCAATATTACTTTTTAGGGCGGGAAAAATCATCAACTATCTAACTTATTCAAATGTACCAGAGGGGATTCGAGCTCCCCGACCTGAGCGACTTATATCGTGAATGCCAACCAAAAGATCGGGGTACACAACGCGTATTGTGTGTGTGTGTGTGTGCGCGTGCGCGCACATCCTATATATGCATAAAGAGGTAGAATCAAATTTTGTTATGGGTGGAAGTTGCTCTCCCTAGAATTTACAAAGTTTCTCTATAAATAACAAAATTTAATATTTTTTGTGTCTTAAGGAGGTGATTCTTGAATTATAAGGCACATTAGAGATGTCTGGAGACTCGTATAATTGCCTTTAACCAGCTCAGATTAGATTCATTCAAATTTGATTTATTAATTTTGATCCTAACCATAAATTAGATATGAAACAATGATGTTATTTTTGATGTGATATTAGAGACTTATCTATTACTTGGTACGCATGTAAATATGAATGTTTAGGTGTGGTATGTTTGCAAATGTTTGTTACCAATCTCCATTCATTATTGAATGTTAGATGAGATATAAATTATTATTTTTTTTCAAAACCTTATATATATATATATATATATATATATATAAGGTTTTGAAAAAAAATAATAATTTATATCTCATCTAACATTCAATAATGAATGGAGATTGGTAACAAACATTTGCAAACATACCACACCTAAACATTCATATTTACATGCGTACCAAGTAATAGATAAGTCTCTAATATCACATCAAAAATAACATCATTGTTTCATATCTAATTTATGGTTAGGATCAAAATTAATAAATCAAATTTGAATGAATCTAATCTGAGCTGGTTAAAGGCAATTATACGAGTCTCCAGACATCTCTAATGTGCCTTATAATTCAAGAATCACCTCCTTAAGACACAAAAAATATTAAATTTTGTTATTTATAGAGAAACTTTGTAAATTCTAGGGAGAGCAACTTCCACCCATAACAAAATTTGATTCTACCTCTTTATGCATATATAGGATGTGCGCGCACGCGCACACACACACACACACAATACGCGTTGTGTACCCCGATCTTTTGGTTGGCATTCACGATATAAGTCGCTCAGGTCGGGGAGCTCGAATCCCCTCTGGTACATTTGAATAAGTTAGATAGTTGATGATTTTTCCCGCCCTAAAAAGTAATATTGATTCGCACTATTTANTATAAAGATTCATAATCAATTAAAAGTGTCAATTAAAAAAAATAGAATAAAAATCTTTAATTTAGATTCAAATGATGTTTTAATATAAACAATAATTTTTAAATTTTGCCCCAACCTTTAACATTTTATGGTTACGTGATTAGACTTGTCGAAACGATTCTTTGTTCGTGAACAACTCGTGTTCAGCTCGCTAAGCAAATGAGCCGAACATGAACACACATTTTGAGCTCGAATAATAAAAGAGCCGAACACGGGCTGAGCCTTGGTTCGCTCGTGCCCGGCTCATTTACACCCCTAGTGACAATTGCTTTTCCTAAAATTTGTTAATTTTCAATATAAATAGTAAAATTAAAAAAAAAATTAATTTAATTTAGGGAATTTAGTAATTTTGCCCTGTTCGATATACATGTTTGTGTGATACTTTTACTTACAATTTGATATGATTTATTTTGACAATTAGATAATCACTCCTTATATTATCTATGTAAATTGTTTTATTTTATTTAGGAAAAATATACATCGAGGCCACACAATTCTAATTACATATCTCGCCTCCAAAATATGATATTTACACTTTTTAACACTAGTGTCATAAATCCATACATGAAAGAAATATTTCTCTTCTGAAAAGATAATAATTATGTTATTTTTTATGTGGTGTTAAAGACCCGAGTGTTTTTTTGGTATGCATGTAAATATGAATGTTTAGGTGTAGATATGTAGATATAAACACACAGAGATTTACAAAGTTCGCCAAAGATGCCTACATCCTCGAGAACAGAGCAACGACTTCCTTTTCAATATTCATAAAAAAGTATCAAATATAAAATTCAGCTCACCTAGGGTTACAGACAGGACATATATATAACCCTATACTACAATATATAATTACGTAAATTACCCTTGTGAAAAACCGCAGGGTATTGCACCTGCACCCCCAACCCACATAATGAAACTCATCGGATTAGACAGATCCTTCCGCCCCACTCCGCTCCAGCATCTGTCCCATTTATGGTATATGAGTCATACCTGACAAATCTCCACCTTGGCGAATATCCAGCCTCTTAGGAGAAATGCATGTACCCAACAAATCTCCACCTTGGCGTATATTCAGCCCCTTAGGAGAAATATATCATGGAGTTTCTTATGCATCAATGTCGGTTGGGCTACCACGCTTTCGCTGCGCGCTCGCTACTCTCAACCCACTAAATTCCAAAAGACACACCTCTTCAATTCCAAGAGACACCTCTTCATTCCAAGAGACTACAAATTTTGGTATTATAAGCCATACCTAACATATTATCATCTTCTTCAAAACCTAATCAATGTATATAAGAAACATTGGATACTATGATATGAAAATAATAATAATGAATTGCTGTAACGCAGGAGTGATGGCTCAATTATTTGGAGATGGTACATATAGTAGAGCACAAAAAGATATATAACAGCTTAACTGGAAAGAGAGGTTTGGTAGGCTAATTTCAGCCTTTAAATTATTGCCTCAGCATCTCCCAATAATGTGGGGATCACGAAAATATATTTTATAGCTTGTACAATCACTTTATGTAAGCAAAGATGCCACCAAGTTCTTATGTATTTACATATTTAACGAATAAATTTTGTTTTTTTGTGTTTACTTTGGAATCTTGATTTGTCTGTGAATCACACCTGAAAAATAGAGCTTAAATAAGTAGAGGGGAACAAAAAGAGAGAGAATGAACAGTGATGAATAGTGATCAATCATGTCTTATTCATAATATGATTCTTCTATTTATAGAGGAGAGTGTATATAATGATAATATTACTTTCTTTTTTGGTGCTTTAAAGGGATTTGTATTGGGATATTTTATGATATTTTACGTGTATGAGCTTGTCACCAGACTACTTTTTGGCTTGACTGAATGAGTTTATTTAGCTTTAGACGACAAGGTCAGCTCGGTCGGCAACATTGGGTCAGCCATCCAAGCCATTTCGTCCGTCTAGGTTAGGTTGGTCGTGCAGGCTTGGTTGGTCATCTAGGCTGGGTCATTCAGACTGGGTTGATTGTTAATGTTGGGTTGGTCGTTCGGGTCGGGTTGTCATGTCTAGCTAGATCAGTCGTCTGGGCTATATCTGCTGTCCAAATCTCTGATCTTTTTGAAAGGCAACTACAAAAATAATAAGAGAATTATGAAAAGGAAACTAACAATGCTTGTCTCTTCAAATATAGTAAAAAAATTAGTTTAGTAAGAATGGGTGGTAATTTTGGTAGATGTTCAAAAGCCGAGTGACTAAATGAGGTTGAAAAAATATGGATTGAATTTGAGTCTCTATTGCTTAACCTAAGTCTAACACCGCCTACATCTTAGTCGCTCGATTAGGTCGTCGGCTTGGATGGATTGCATCCACGTCATACATGTTAAGCGGATCTTGTCACAGTCTTTGCGAGAGTAACCGTCTGTTGGGATGATTCGTACACTACCCACCACAGATCTCGTCGCTAATGGGCATGAAATCTTATCGCCAAAGCTCGAACTATTCTTACGTATGAGACATGAGTTCTTATGATACAAGATTATTGTCGGTTGGACAATTGAGTAGGGTCCAAAAAGTATAGACCACTTCCCTTTTACTTTATTGAAACTTGCTCGTGAGGGTCAACTTCCCCAAGTGTTTGTCGCAAAGTGATTATATGCATATTTATGAAAAAACTTAATGACAAAGTAATGCCTTATGAGGATCTCCTGTTGGTTGAGTGATGCTAGGTTATCAGGCAGATAATGAATCACCGTAATCCAATAAGTAGCTCGCTTGCTAACATGGAGAGCCAGAGGAATGATTTGAACTTCTTGTAACATGGTTATCTCTTGATTTCTAATAAGGAGCCTCTAGGGCGTTTTTGGGTTGATTGTCATTATTGAAGTTTTGAGTTTAATTCAAGCCTAGTCTACTGAAATGTTGATTGCCAGCTTTGATAGGCCTTATTATGGTAGTTGGCTTGCATGTTGATCTGCCTTGTCTTGAGCTAAAGGGTTCGAACTTGGATCATTTGAACGTCTTGAGTCTTGTTGGCTTTGGCTCGGATGGTTGCATCCGATTGGCTTCAACCCTGGCTTTGGTTCGAAGTATTACACACAGTTAGATACATGGGTCTACTAGTCTTATGTTGGTGAACTCTCCTTAATTTTAATTTTCTGCCTTCTGAACTGTTGGATTTTCTCGAGATTTGCGATGACACATCAATCAAAAATATATATAACTATTTCAACTTTGAAAAAAATGAATTATACATTTTTAATGCACAGTTAAGTTGGTATTTATGTAAAAAATAAAATTCAGTGCTCAGATATGTAAATATATTAGAATTGGGTGTTATTCAAAAATAAAATTTAGTGGTTAGATATGTAAATATATTAAAATTGGGTGGTATTTATGTAAATGATCTAATATTTTATGGTTTCCTAATAAGTTATCTCCAGGATATAAACTACATGCTCCTGTTGAATTAACATAATAAGATAAAAATGGTTAAATAAAAAAAAATTCTAAATATTTTTTTGGATATTTTAAATAATGTCTGACATTTATATTTAAATGATTATCTCGTCCATTATATTAAAATTATTGTCGCTACATGTAAAAATGAGATGTCATATCTGTGATTTGCTGTCATTTCTTGTCCATTATATTAAATTTTTATAATAAAAGATTTACATACATACCACTAGGGGTGTAAACGAGCCGAACACGAGCTGACTCGTTTATATTTCGAGCTCAAAAAGTGTGTTCGTGTTCGACTCGTTTGCTTAGCGAGCCGAACACGAGCCGTTCACGAAGAAAGAGTCGTTTTGACAACCCTAGTCACACGGTCATAAGATGTGAAGGATTGGGGCAATATTTAAAACATCATTTGAATCTAACTTAATAATTTTTATTCTATTTTTTTCATTAATACTTTTAATTGATTATAAATCTTTGTAGCCTTGTAGTCAATTAAAGTTTTTTTAAAATACTACTCATCAAAGATATATATATATAATTGATTAGTAGTATTTCGAGCAAAAACGAGCCGAACACGAACGAATGAATATTTGTTCGTGTTGTTCGTGTTCGGCTCGTTAACTTAGCAAACAAGCCAAACACGAGCTTCTAAACGAGCATAACACGAGCTATTCGCGAACAACGAGCCGTCTTGATTGCCCTACATACCACAAACTTTTCTTGTATTTACATATCTAATTTAATTTTTATACTTATAACACTTACCTATACAAAAAAAAGATGCATCTCACTATTGAAATGTTGGTTATAGTAGCTTTTCTATTTCTAATGTGACATTAGAAAATTGAGCATAAAAAATATAAAAATCAAAGCTTAGTTTATAAATAGGTAACTATATGGTAATTATATTGTATGAGAGTAAATGTTTTTTTGGTAAGATAATTTAAACAAACCACACAATTCTTTTGTATTTATATATCTAGCACCCAAATTTTCATATTTACATTCACAACCCTTTTGTTTCATAAAGCTATGCATGAAAAGAAGTATTTCACATGTTATGTTAAATGAATCTTTGTGCTTGATATGTAAATATATAAGAATTGTGTGGTACATATGTAAATACCATTTTTTTGGGGCAAAATAAGTGTTCAAAACTGATACTTCAACATGTTGTAATCTCACTTCTTCCATGAAATATACCTTTACTACCATGATGTAAAATGCAAAAGATACATTGATTGGTCATTACATCCTCATCCTCCCTTTAAATAAGCAATAGGACAAAATACATGCCACCACAAACTATTTTTTTCACATGTGATAATTTATCCTCATTTTGCAATATTTTTTGTCTTGTTTCCTCTTTGTCTGCATTCTTTACATGCGCACCACACAATTCTTAAGTATTAACATGTCTAAACTAGGGCTGTCAAAAAAGCTCGTTGTTCGCGAACAGTTCGTGTTTGATTTGTCAAGGAGTTTGTGTTCGATTCGTTCGATAAGTAAACGAGACAAACGTGAACAAATTTTTTAGTTAGTTAAACGAACTAAACACGAACAGTGATGCGTTCGTTCGTGTTCGAATCGTTATTGATCGAAATATAAAATAATTTAAAATAATTATATATATATAATTTATGATATTTTAAAACATTAAATTTTATAAATTATAATATATAATAAATTAATAATAATAATATATTAATATACTATATTATTAATATACTAATATAGATATTATATATTTATATAATATAAATTACATAATTAATATAGTATATTAGTTATATATATTAATATTAGGGATGTCAAACTGGCTCGTCGTTCGCGAACAGCTCGTGTTCGGTTCGTGTTCGGCTCGTTCGTTAAGAAACGAACACGAACAGTGATTTCACGAACAATTTCAAACACGAGCTTATTTCAAACAAACTAAATTTTAAACGAACCGAACACGAACATAAGCTCTGTTCGTTCGTGTTCGGTTCGTTTACACCCCTAGTCTAAACTTTCATATTTATATGCATATCATGCAGATCTTTAACATCACCATCACCGTCTTCTCAGAAGTGAAATACACATTTTCACGCACATAACCATGACACGAGTGTTATAAATATAAATACAAGATTTTGGGTGTTATAGAGATGTAAAAACATAAAAGTTCTATGGTATATATGTAAATTTTACTGAATATTGAATAATCAGCATGTGGCAACAGCTGCATCAGATCTATAAATGACAACATCTTTGAACAGTTCAGCAATACAGAACAAAAACCAAAGCTGACCATATGTCAAGCTGGAACCTTATCAGAGCAATGAAGAATATATATATAAACAGCTCAAAGCAAAAGAAATCTTTTGCACGCCAACTTAAGACTTTTTTTATTGCTCTTCTCATTCAAGGCATGCAAATCCATCTCATTTCAGTCAAAGGTGCACATGCCAAGTGTTAGAACAATTATGAAGAGACAAAATGACATGGAAAAAGCAAAAAATATCAAGATTCAAGAAAAAAAAATCTAGGAAGAGAAAATCAAAGCTCACATAATTTATATAATAACCACTCGCCTGATCACGCACGCACGCACGCAACGCCGCACGTGCATGCGTATTGGCGTGCGTGCGCGAAATAATAAGGATCACACCTCCCATCTGCACCCCTACAAGGATCAATAGTGGGTTCCATGATTAGGCCCAATCCTAGAACTATCACCACAAAAGCCCCCCAAATACTTCTATAATTTTGATTGACATGTGTGTTGTGCGACGCAAATTTTTATCCAAATTCAACACGTGAATGTCACAAATTATAACACTAAGGGGTGTTTTGTTGGTGGAAAAAATAATGCAGCATAAAAGTAATATATTGTATTTGGAATACTTTGGAGGAGTTTGATTCGGTATAAAATAAATGCTGGATTTCATAGTTTTTTTTTGTTTGATTTGAAGTAAAATGAAACTAATATAAAATTTGAAATCGACAATGGCAGGCGAGCGGAGGGCAGCCAGTGGCGGCAATGAGCAAATGGTTGGTAGCAAGTGAGCAAGCTAGCGGATTACGGGTGGTGGGCGAATGCTAAAAGATAGGGAGCTGGGAGCTGGGAGTCGGGAGCCGGCAGGCGGCGATTGAAGGCAAATGACCGATGGAAGACAACAACAATGCTGCGGCGGGTGGTGATGATGGAGAGCGGGCAGTGGTTGATAACGGTCGGCGGACAATGGCCGATGACAACATCGGCAGGCGTTGGCTAGCAGCCAGACTAGAGACCCGTGGTGGGTTGGCAGCAGGAGAGATGAAGGTGGTGAGAGGCCTGTGACAGGCGAAGAGGGTAAGTGGTGGTCGGTGACAACAGTGGCAGGTGATAACGAGGGGTGGCGAGCAAAGGGCAATGACGGTGGTGGCAAATAGTCTGGAGGCAGGCGGCGGGCCATGAATGACAAACAACGGGCAGACGGTGGTGGCTAGCAACACTTTCGACGAAGCAATGTATTTCAGAATTCATCCAAATTCAACTACAAATTCAACTAATTCCAAATAAATTAAAAATGAACTGATCAGTAAATTCCAAATGCAATGCAAATTTCCAATGTATTTGGAATTCTTCCAAACAAACACCTAGATTTTCAAAACCCTGCAAAAGGAATGCAGTATAGTCTTTCTGCGGCAGACAAAATAGCTCCAAAGTTTTTCTATAGCTTGCATTCTCATAGGCAGTACTACATATGCACATACAATCGTAGAAGATCCCTGTGCGGAAGCACAATAAGAAGGTAAAGTTGAAACAAAGCCTGGGAAACCTTNAATCGTAGAAGATCCCTGTGCGGAAGCACAATAAGAAGGTAAAGTTGAAACAAAGCCTGGGAAACCTTTTAGATACAACTGATCAACTTGATAATGAATGCAATCTTATTCATACATTAAAGAGAAATAATGTTACAAACAAAAAAGATAAAGTTTTCAGGATAATTTCATCGATACATACATAAATTAAAAAAAAATAAATTAAAAAGATGGAACATGTACAGAAGCAGAACAGTAAGGTTACATTACATGTCTATGAGGCTGAGTTCAAGCTTTGGCCGGTGAGCCTGAGGTTCCACAACCTCCAGGTGAATTCTCAGAGTCTGCAAGGGACGGTAGCTCATATTTGTGCTCATCTTTGTCACTGTCTGATGCGCCTCGTCTACAATCCACTCTCCCCCTTTATCTCCTTTTGATGCCANAAGTTCAAGCTTTGGCCGGTGAGCCTGAGGTTCCACAACCTCCAGGTGAATTCTCACAGTCTGCAAGGGACGGTAGCTCATATTTATGCTCATCTTTGTCACTGTCTGATGCGCCTCGTCTACAATCCACTCTCCCCCTTTATCTCCTTTTGATGCCAAGTGAACAGGCCCTTCAATGCCAAATCTGGAAAACAAAGATAACAAAAAAGTTTAGTGTAAATTCTAAATATAAATTATAATTATATTCCTCATATTTTTTTTTGCGTAGTTGCCTATCTATAGGCGCCTATTTGATGGAGAATAAGAGTATAAGATTCTTCTCTCGATAGTCTCAACATCGTATCAGATCTAGATTAGGCTTAGCTATCACAACATTTCTCATCTCACAACAATCTCTGCCTGCTTCCCCTCCACCACTTGGTCCTTTAAGATTCTCCTCTTTGCTTATGCGCTCGCCTGCTCTACTCACCACTCTTGCGCTCCTCTACTATACTCACTCCCAAGCAATGCAACACTCCTCTCTGCTTCTCAATGATTCACAACTTCACTCATAGTCTCCCACTAGGGGTGTGAGTCAAGCCGACTCGAGCTCAAAAAGATAAGCGGCTCGTGAATTGCGCTCAATGAGCTAACAAGCCAAGCTCAAGCTAGCCCCCACTCCACTCGTTGGCTCGTGAGCCGGCTTTTAAAAAATATTAATATAAAATTTGAAGATTTTATTTTTAAAAGTATTAAAAATATTTTAAAAAATAAAATTTTGTATATATATTAAGTAATTTCTTATTCTTTCTTCTAATTGCTCATTTTATTTGTCATTTTATTATACCACAACCTTAAATTAATATTGTTTTCTTTCTTTTTTTTATTAAACAAGTCAGATCGTGAGTCGGCTTGAACTCGTTGACTTGAGCGTGAGCTAAGCTTGAACTCGATAAAATTAATCAAGCACGAGTTCAAACTGAGGGTGGCTCGAGCTTGATTCGACCTGTTTATGCCCCTATCTCCCATAGTATAATTTGCCCAATGTCGCCCCAAGTACAAACTCTCACATTCTCCTTGTNTTAAGCTTGAACTCGATAAAATTAATCAAGCACGAGTTCAAACTGAGGGTGGCTCGAGCTCGATTCGACCTGTTTATGCCCCTATCTCCCATAGTATAATTTGCCCTATGTCGCCCCAAGTACAAACTCTCACATTCTCCTTGTAACCTTTAGCTCTTCTCACAAGACCGCTGACCATCTCTCCTATGCACATCCCATCTATTCATTGACAATAACTCTCGATCAAACAATGCGCTTGCCATACTGCTTTCAACCCTTCCACTAGCATGCATTTATAATCTTCTCTTCAAACTTGATGAGCCCCTTGCCTCATCTAGTAGCACTCCGTTGACCCGATCATGCGTCGTTGCTTTATGAATCATCAACTGTTTACTAGGTTTCTCTTCTTTAATGTGAAGTGCTCATTGATAACTACCTTTATAACGATAGTTGTCGATGGTTGTTGACAGACCCCCCCTCTCCTATCTCTCTTACCAGACACTTTATCAAACCCCCCCTATAATGATGGTTGTTGACGGATCCCCCTCTCCTATCTCTAAAAAGACATATATCAATTTTTTCTCAATATCTTCAGATAACTGACTTAAATGTCCCAAATTTTCAATTAACTTGATATCTATTAACCACCTTACAAAATCCTAATAGTGTTTCATAGTATCTTCTCCATTTGAATGATTTTTAAGAATCTCAGTATGAAGACAACATTGTTGGAGGTGTTGAAACTAGAGGAATGTATTATTTCTCTAGAACTACAAATCTCTCTTCTCTACTCTCTCTCTCTCTCTCTCTCTCTCTCTCTCTCTCTC
>JXCR01147752.1:139237-182853 GCA_002079205.1 Phalaenopsis hybrid cultivar
GTTAGATTTTGATGCCTCATTTTTGTTAGATTTTGCCTTTTCTTTTGCTATTTGGATTTCTGTCTGGGAATATAAATCATATAGTTTTCAACTTAAATTTTTTTTTTTTTTTCAATTTTATATATATATAACTTCAAGCATATATTTTAATTTATGAAAAATTAAAAATTTAAAATTCATGGGGACATATGCTCCATGCCTCTAAACATATGAAACGGCTCACCCCACTCATCTGCCATTTAAAATATTGTTGTTCACCAAATTGTTAACTATTTGCGTGTGAATGTTAGCTTTCAAAACAAAAAAAAAAAAGTACGAGAAAGAAAATAGAACATACTTGGGCACAAAGACTATAAATCCATTGGCCTTTATTTTCACTATTCTGGCTTCTGTATCCGTAGGTCTACAGCAGAAGATAAAGCGAATATTATAAAAACAACATAAAATATAAGAAGGCCATTTTTATAAGCGAAGCGAATATTACCTGTTCCTAAAGTAAATAAGCGTGTGCAATTCAACTGAGGCTCGGCTAGCCATCTGAGCATTTCTATGGCGATAATTCAAATCTGGATATACATTTAGCCATAATTTAGTAACTAAAAGACAACAATAAAATAAAGGGGCATTTACATATACACCACACAATCCTTATGGATTTACAAATTTAACACCTAAACTTTGATTTTTACATTCTTGACACTCAAATCTTTCTCATCACAACAAAAAAAACCACTATTGATGCATGGATAAAGTGGTATTAATGTAAATATCAAAATTGAGGTATTAGATATGTAAATACATAAGAAGAATGCTGCATTTATGTAAATCTTCCTAAGAAATAAAACAAAGGCAAATGTGAACTCTTACTGTCTGCAATCTCTGTAAGTTGCGGACCATCTAGAAAAATTGGTGGAAGTTTTGCTATACCGAGAGCAGCCGCGAGCAATCTATGAACAATGACATCTACAAAAATGAACAAAAGGACCTTAGCCCAGTCCCATTTTAAACATAAATCTTTCCTGCATTTAGCAGCCATGTGAGAATTTTTAATTGTTGGAGGTGGCACAATTATATAAAAAAAAAATTGGACATTTACATACATACCACACAATTATTATATATTTACATGTCTAACACCTAACTTTATAATTACATCTTTAACACTTAAATCTTTAACATCCAATCATTTATACCACTATTATTAATTTTTAAAAGTGAAAAACAACAATAATCAACAATTTTATAGATATCTAAATAATTTGCAATCTATACTGATTATTTCATTTGATTGTTACACTATGGTTTTTCATATGATACTCCCATTGTCTCTTGAAGAATATGAATATCATTAGTATTAAAAGAGCAATTTAGTCAATTGTTAGTTATTATTGTTTGGTCTAAATAGGGCTTAATAGAATTAGGGTTAGGATATGTGATTGTTGTCTAGAAATTTAGGAGTTATGGTTTGGTAGAGACTCACCTACCACTCAAATTATAGGCCTATCTTTTATGTATTCAGGATTATATTTTATTTTGACACTGGTGGAATGAATATATTATTTCTATCCTAATTTATGCAAAAACTAATCTCTCCCTATCAAACTAGTATTTAAGTCGTACAAGAGAGTAAAGCTAACCATGAAGTTTGATGCCTTCGAGAAGAAATTAGAAGGAGAGATGAGCAAATCAGATCGAGAATGGAAAACAGTTTCTTGTCTATGGAGGGACGATTCTAGTTTATAAAAAATCGATTCAAAAGAGATAATGACGAAGATAGTGGAGCTCCATTCAAATCCTCCACTTTCTGTAGCAGGATCGAGCGACGGAACGGGCTCGAGCAGTAGCAACTGAAAGGGATTGCACGACATCAAGGTTACACAAGGAGAAACATCACTACCATATATGAATGTGGGGTCGAGGGGATCGAACGACGGGGTCTAGAGCGGACTCGAGCGACAACCACAGGAAGATATAGCGCGACATCAGGAGGAACGGAACGAGCAGAAACCGTTGGATGTCATGTAATTTGACCACGGAGAAGACCGATTTGAAGTCTGGAGCAAGCGACAGCACAAGTAACAGGAAGGCGGCATGTGATATAGTGCGAGAGAAGATCGATTCGAAGGATTATGGAGGGTTGCATCCAACAATGCCTGAGCCTTTTATTGAGGCAGCCTTTCGGGCAGAAGCTGATTCAGAAAAATATTGGGAGGGACAGACTAATGATGGGGGGAGCAAGACTTATGGAAGAAGGAAAATCAATATGGGCGTGGGAGAGAACCCAACCACCACTTCAAGGGTGAAACGAGCTTCGGTCATGAGATTTGCACAAGCGGTTGCATTGGTCCAAGAATGATTCGTCATTAATTTTAGAGAGAATTTTGAGATACTACTTGGCCGTCTGAGAAGGATATCAAAAGAAATATTAGAATTTTGAGATACTACTTGGCCGTCTGAAGAGAACAACTTGTTCTTTGTTGATTTTGTTGATACGAGAATGGATTAGCTCAGTCGTAAAGAAGTTGACATCACCGCTCGAAACAAGTGGGATTTAACCTTTCAACCTTCAGTGGGTGAGTAAATCAAACGGGGTTGTGACAGAGAGATACTATCACTTTTAGCAACGAGTTGATGCACAATCAAGTCATTATGGGCTAACAAGGATTCCGGATAATGGAACATGGAGGATTGGCACAATATACACAAGTAATGAGCACATTGTTCCATGAAGATTGTGCGAAGGTATTTCCAGCTGCTATGATATTGAATTACCAACTATTGTTGGAGGTGATTTTAATTGTATTGTGTCAAAAGAAGACAAAAAGAAGGAAAGAAGTTCCTGCATAGTAGTGGGGTCCAAGTCATTATGGTCAAAGGTTTGAACATTAGGATAGCTCTCAAGTGAAGCTCCATATCATCGCAGCCATACAAAGCATTTGCAAACCATGGATGATGGAGTGCAAATGTGTTCTCATTGAAAGGGACAACATTAATAGCAACAACTCTTTGAGGGCAACGTTGGAGAGAAAGCATTGGCAAAAATGATTGCACTCTTCACCAGAGTTAGCTTTTCTTAAATCCATCAGATAAGTGCTGTTTATGCATACCCCAATTGAGGCAAAAAATTTGAGCCACAATTCGTCTAGATTGGGGAAAATTATAGAATTAACGCAGTTGGTTGAAAATAAAAGTGCAATGAAACAAGCTAATAGGAGCAGCACAAGTGGAGCACCATACAGAAATGCTAGAACCACGGTGATACCAAAAACTCAAACAATGGGATTCTAAAGGGAGGATACCCAGGACAGGAATAATGGGCCACAACTAGGGGTGACATTTAAACTCCTTGAGACAATGATTCAAGAGACAATAGTCAATGAGTTATGTTTCAGTGTAATGAAAAGTTTGCCCTAAGAGACCGTAGCAGGGATCGAAATTTGCAGGTTCTCACAGTATGTGACTAAGAGGAGGCAGGGGATAAAAAAACAGAGAAGGTTGCACTAGAGGAGGAATACCCACACTTTGATGTGGAATAAATCTCATTGAATTCGGTGGTGGAGTTAACACCAAACCACATGATGAAACATCATGGACAAACAAAGAGCGGGATATTGTGGTGTTGGTAGATAGCGGAGCCACCCACAACTTCATCTCCACTGAAGTAGTGAAGGAACTGGGGCTTGAGATGGTTGGCACATAAAGATTTGGAGTAGTGATGGGGATGAGATTGGCGGAGAAGAGCAAGGGAGTTTGTAAAGGAGAAACTTTGACACTGCAAGATATTCAAGTAATAGATGATTTTTTTTCCTTAGATTTAGGGAACACTATTGTGACATTGTTTATGAAATGGTTGCAGTCTTTAGAGGAGGCTAAGATGAATTAGATACTCCTAACAATGGAGTTTTAAGAGGGAGAAAAGACAATGGTGGTTCACGGTAACCCTAATTGTGCAAGACTTTGGTGACATTCAAGTTCATGGTTAGGGCAATTCAAAACACAGAGATGGAATTCTTGATCAAGTTCCATTGCATGAAAGAGACGCATGATATAGAGTTGATAGAGATTTCGACACTGATCCAACAACTCTTACAATAATTTACAGGAGCTTTTTAGTTACCACGCAAATTATCATCTTGGAGGGAACATGGGCATACCATAATCCCGAGACCAGTATTTCTTCGATCAGTGTGTGCCCATACCTCTACCCCCAAGTGAAGAAAGACGAGATCAAGAGATTGATTGTGTAGATGTTGGAGGTTGGATCATACAGCTTAGTAGAGCCCCTTCTTTAACTCTGTTTTGTTAGTCAAGAAAAATGGGAGTTGGTGTTTCTGTGTGGACTATCAAAAATAATACCTGACAAATTTCTCATCCTTGTGATTGATGAGCTATTGCACGAGTTATTTGGGGTTGCAATATTCTCAAAGATTGACTTGAAGTCAGGATACCATCAAATTCGAATATGGCCGAAAAAATTTGCACAAGATTACATTTTGAACTGATAAGGGTCGCTACGAATTTTTGGTTATGCCATTCAAGCTCACTAACACCCCGTCTATATTTCAACCACTATTGTGTAAGTTATTTCATTCTTTTCTCTGAAACCTTCTATCGTTGTTCTTTAACGATATTCGGTGTACAACCATTCTAGGAACACGACATTGATCATTTGAAGAATTAGTTGACGATACTCGATAAGCACTAACTCTACGTTGAGGAGCTGTTCAATTTGCTAAAAATAAAATGGAATGTAAAAGATTTGCAAGGTACTATGATTACAACAGTTTGAAATACATTTAAGTTGTCTAGTTCACTGTAAAATAAACGTAAGACTTAATATAATTTCTTTTGTTTGGTCTGAAGTAGATTGAAAACTATGTATTTCAAAATATATTTTTCTGTCCAAAGAAAGCAGGGGGCGGGAGTGGGCAGTAAGCAAAGGGGACGGGGGGCTACGGACTAGTGGCGGAAGGCAAGTGGTGGTGGGGCGAACAGAGGCGGGGGTGGCGGCTTACCAATAACATTTTACATGAGCGATATAATTCATATTCGGCCAAATCGACCGAACTCTAAATTCAGCCAAAAAGAACTATGGTGCAAACTTCAAATTCATTTATACTTTATATTGTATTTGTAATTCTTCATACCAAATACATAATTTTCTCAAATCCCAAAAAAAAAAATTACAGCACACTACAAATTCACTCAACCAAATAGCCCCCAACTTAAAGAAGTGTTCGCTTGCCTAGTACTTAAGACATGTGGTGTCGGCGAATCCATTGAAGGTGGTGGCTCTGCTGGATTGGTCACTACCTAAGACCTTGAAGGGGTTGAGAAATTTTCTATGACTTACAAGATACTATCTGAAATTCGTAAAGAATTAAAGTTTGATTGCATGGCCATTAACAGAGCAAAAAAAGAAGAATTTTCAGTGGGGGGAAACGACGAACTAGACTTTTGAGAAGTTAAAAAAGGCAATGACGAGTGTACAAGTGATGACATTACATGACTTCATTCAACCATTCATTGTAGAGATAGATGCTTCGGGCTAAGGGTTAGGTGCAATCCTCATGCAGTGTCAAATACCCATCGCTATATCAATCAAGTGCTGACGACGAGGACCATACTAAAGTCAGTTTATGAGTGGGAGCTCATGACAATTGTGCTTGCTATTAAAAAATAGCTACCTTATTTGCTAGAACAATGCATGGAAACTGAGGAACATCAAAGGTGTCTATCTAAGCTATCGAGGACTGACTTTAAGATCTAGTATTGCTCGGGATTAAAAAAAAGACATTTAATGTATTATCACGACGAATGTAGGAACCTTAATTGTTGGCATTGTCAGTTTTTTTTTTGTTTTATATTGGGAGGTCCTGAGGCAAGAAAGTGAGGATGATTATGAATTGAGCAAGATTCGATAGAGACGCTGGGCTTGTCGCGACCATGCGGGAGCGGGGGTCTCCCGTAGCGGGATCGCGGGAGCGGGAACTCTCGCTAGTGAACCGACCAGCTCAATTGAGGTCGTATGAAAATCCTTACGTGAGAGCGGCCTCCAGTGCCCCATCCCGTACCATTTCTGCATCCCGCTCGATCGAGCGGCCACTTAGGAATTGCGGCATTGCTTCCAATCCTTTTCCTCTCCTTCCTTTTCCATGGTTTCCTTATGGGAGCTATCCTTTTTTCTTTTTCCCCTGCGCGAGTCTTAAATTGTTGTTTTTTGGATTTAGGGTGGGTTTAGTTTTTCATGTGTGTTGATTTCATATTCTTGTGTGGAGTTCCTTTTTCCCTTTGTGAGTTGTATCTGAGGACGTGGTGTTCTAGTTGTATACTACTTTGAGGTGGTGATTGCACTGTCTCTGTTGCAAAAACCTATTGTCAAGCCCATTCAGGCTCCTTCTGGCAGCTCGGTAGCTCTCCAGCTCCCCTAAAACAGCTACGTTGTTGTCCCGACCTTCCCAGCTTGTTATCCCACCTTCCAACCTACCTCCCAGCCGCCCAACAAACCTTCCTAACACCTTAACATGCTGCTTCCCTCCTCTAGTCCACCTTCCAACCCCCTTCGTCCCACTCCCACATTCACTCTTGCTGGCCCAAGCCTCTGAATCCACCGAGGGCAACCTCCACCCCCTTGAGATACACTTTCGAGGTGTTTGACTGCGACGTCCTATGTTTTGGTGATGTTATTTTCAATTTGTGTGTGTTGTAACCCCATTTTCTTATTAATAAAATTTGCTTTTGTGGTTTGGGGCTTTTCTTTTAATATCATTTGGTATCAAATCTAGTCAAACCCTAGTCCTATCCTAAGATTCTCTAACATCCGTCTCACCACCCAACTAGAAAACTTTCTTTCCTGCCTTGAACTGCCCATTCCAAAACCAAACTCTAAATTCTCTTTGCTGATTTTCAAAATCAGAAATCTCAAATCAAAGTTTATAACACTTTCAATTAGTCTCATGCACCATCTTTCACCTCCAAACCCTAGACCTTAGTCATGCCACTAATGAGATACAAGCCCAAGCCTACTTGGGAGGAGATACAGTGAGAAATCCGCTAACTTCGGCGGTAGTTTACGGACATTAAAGACGAAATCCAATTGGAGGCTACACTCGACCGTGATCCAAAAGGACGAAGGGGGAAACAAAAAGATATGAAGATGAAACACATAACACAAAGCTAGTTTCTACCAACTTACCACTACCAAAAATTATAGATCTTAGCATCAGAAATGGAAAGACCGCATCACCAAGCGACCCCCCTGTCTACTATCCAACAAACCAAACCGCAAGGCTGTCACAACTAGGAAGTGTTGCAAGTGTCACGAATTAAAACATGTGAAAGCAAAATGCACAACCAGAGGGAGTGATTTATTTTACTGAGCAGGGCATTGTTGAAACATGGGGTAAAGACACCGCAAACACTGAAGACGACAAGGACATAAACGGGGAGTACCAGCTTCCAGTTGAAGAAATGAACGGTGATTAGAAAGAAGATGAATACTTTATAGAGGATTCACCACTTGCAGCTAGTGAAAAAGAGTCGCCACCAAATCCAGTTGACCTTGAGATAGAGATTTCAGGAAAGGTAATAGTCGTTGCTCTAGAAGGTAGTGACTCTGAGATAATGGGAAGCCCAACAGAGCATGACATTATGGTTCCTCGAGCTAGCATCATGCAGACGATGAGAAGAAAATCAACAGGAATAACCTTGGATGTCTACAAGGATTATGAGTTGGATGAGTCGACATCATATACAATTATATCACGAATTAGCGATATGCAGATTTTTCAAATGTATAGACCCCCTCATAAGTTGCCTCGACGGAGAGAGGTCCAACATGACAAAAATGAGGTCATTGCATGTCATGTTGAGAACATTACATGGAGATATTTAGAAGTTACTTTCAAATCAGTATGAGAGATGAACTCCAACGTTGTAATGAGTCCGAGGAGCTTGATGGAGACAAAAATTCAGCAATGGGATTCAGGTCCTATCATGGGGAGGTCTCTCTTTAAGGGGTGTCAGTGAGAGTGGCGCAGCTTACCAAAAATTTCATCCCAAAATTGCTCACATATTTATTTCTCAACCACCCCATGCTAGGCACAAGAAGTGGAAGAAAAAGATTTCAAATGTAAAGGCTTGAGAGTTGCATTGCGGGAATCCACCTCTACATGCAGCTCCCACTCAGGATGTGCCAAAGAGGATGACTACCTATTATACCAAAATGTATTGTGGAATGACTACAATGACATGATTGGCCTATCAGAAGACTTATTGTCGTTCCATGAGATTCCAAAGCTTGAACTAATGAGGTCGAAGCTCCCCCAACTTCTGGAAACTGACGCAGAGCTTGCCTTGACCACGTGGAAGCGAAGCTCCCCCGGAGCGGGATCGCAGAAGAGGAAACTTCGTTAGTGAACCGATCGTCCCAATTGAAGCTGGTCCAGAGGAATCTCGGACAGAGTAGTCCGTGCGAGAACACTGACGAGACGAGGTGCATCCCGCTCCCAGTCCCGTGCCCTTTCTGCATCCCGCTCGATCAAATGGTTGTTTAGGAAGGGAGACATTGTCGACAATCCCTTTCCCCTCCTTTTTCTGAGATTTCCTTATCGGAGCTTTCCTTTTCTATTTTTCCCTAGTGAAAGTCTTTAAATTGTTGTTTTCTGAATTTAGGGTTTAGTTTTTATTGTGTTGATTGCAGATTCCTGTGTGGAGTCTTTTTTCCCTTTACAGGCAACATTTGAGGAAGTGGTGGTGCTCCAGCTATATCCTACACTGAGGTGTTGATTGTATCTCTTTTTATCTTCCCTTAGTTGCAGGCCACCCCCAACAACTTCCCTCTGCACTGTCGACCCCCATAATGATGCAGCAACCTACTGTCCAGCACTTTCAGACCCCTTCCGACAGCCCGTCGGCTCCCCTAGAGCGGCTATCTTGCTTGTACCGACCTTTCCAGCTTGCTACCCCCATTTCGAACCTACCTCCCAACAGCCAAACAAACCTTTCTACCAACTTACCTGCTGCCTCCCTCCTCCAGTCCACCATCCAACCCCTATCGGCCCTCTCCCACATTCACCCTTGCTAGCCCAAGCCTCTGGATCCACCGGGCCAACCTCCACCCGCTTGGGATACACTTTCGAGGAGTTTGATTATGTCGTCTTATGTTTCGATGATGGTATTTTTAGATTGTATCCTATTTCTCTAATAATAAAAGTTTCTATTGTGGTTTGGGTTTTTTCTTCCGGTAACAGATAGGCTTTAGTGAATGGCAAGATCTATCCCGGTTATTCACTGAATAGCCACCTTTTAATTTATTAGGGACCCTATGTATTGCCCGATAATTAAAAAAGTTATTACGCGAGTTCATGACAGTGTTATTTGGGGATATTCGGACGTGTTCAAACTATACTACAGGATAGCAACATGACTGTGTTGGGTGGGAATGAGACAAGATGGGTCTCACAGTGTGAAGTGTANAGAGGCCTGTGACAAGCGAGGAGGGTAAGTGGTGGTCGGTGACGACAGTGGCAGGTGATAATGAGGGGTGGCGAGCAAAGGGCAACGACGGTGGTGGCAAATAGTCTGGAGGCAGGCGGCGGGCCATGAACGACAGACAACGAGCAGACGGCGGTGGCTAGCATCACTTTAGACGAAACAATGTATTTCAGAATTCAACCAAATCCAACGAGTTCCAAATAAATTAAAAATGAATTGATGAATAAATTCCAAATGCATTGCAAATTCCAATGTATTTGGATTTCTTCCAAACAAACACCATGATTTTCAAAACCCTGCAAAAGGAATGCAGTATACTCTTTCTGTGGCAGACCAAATAGCTCCAAAGTTTTTCTATAGCTTGCATTCTCATAGGCAGTACAACATATGCATATACAATCGTAGAAGATCCCTGTGCGGAAGCACAATAAGAAGGTAAAGTTGAAACAAAGCCTGGGAAAACTTTTAGATACAATTGATCAACTTGATCATGAATGCAATCTTATTCATACATTAAAGAGAAATAATGTTACAAACAATAAAGATAAAGTTTTCAGGATAATTTCATCGATACATACATAAATTAAAAAAAATAAATTAAAAAGATGGAACATGTACAGAAGCAGAACAGTAAGGTTACATTACATGTCTATGAGGCAAAGTTCAAGCTTTGGTCGGTGAGCCTGAGGTTCGACAACCTCCAGGTGAATTCTCACAGTCTGCAAGGGACGGTAGCTCATATTCGTGCTCGTCCTTGTCACTGTCTGATGCGCCTCGTCTACAATCCACTCTCCCCCTTTGTCTCCTTTTGATGTTAAGTGAACAGGCCCTTCAATGCCAAATCTGGAAAACAAAGATAACAAAAAAGTCTAGTGTAAATTCTAAATATAAATTATAATTATATTCCTCATATTTTTTTTATGTGTAGTTACCTATCTATAGGCACCTATTTGATGGAGAATAAAAGTATAAGATTTTTCTCTCGATAGTCTCAACATTGTATCAGATCTAGATTAGCTTAGCCATCACAACATTTCTCAGCTCACAACAATGTCTGCCTGCTTCCCCTCCACCACTTGATCCTTTAAGATTCTCCTCTTTGCTTATGTGCTTGCCTGCTCTACTCACCACTCTTGCGCACATCTCTACCATACTCACTCCCAAGCAATGCACCCCTCCTCTCTGCTTCTCAATAATTCACAACTTCACTCATAGTCTCCCACTAGGGGTGTGAGTCAAGCCGACTCGAGCTCAAATAGATAAGCGGCTCATGAATTGAGCTCAATGAGCTAACTAGCCAAGCTCAAGATAGCCCCGACTCGACTCGTTGGCTTGTGAGCCGGCTTTTAAAAAATATTAATAGAAAATTTGAAGATTTTATTTTTAAAAGTATTAAAAATATTTTTTAAAAAAAAATTGTATATATATTAAGTAATTTCTTATTCTTTCTTCTAATGCTCATTTTATTTGTCATTTTATTATACCACAACCATAAATTAATATTGTTTTCTTTTTTTCTTTTTTTTATTAAACAAGTCGGATCATGAGTCGGCTTGAACTCGTTGACTTGAGCGCGAGCTCAAGCTTGAACTCGATAAAATTAATCAAGCCCGAGCTCAAACTGAGGGTGGCTCGAGCTCGATTCGACCTATTTATGCCCCTATCTCCCATAGTATAATTTGCCCAATGTCGCCCCAAGTACAAACTCTCACATTCTCCTTGTAACCTTTAGCTCTTCTCACAAGACCGCTGACCATCTCTCCTATGCACATCGCATCTGTTCATTGACAATAACTCTCGATCAAACAATGTGCTTGCCATACTATTTTCAACCATTCCACTAGCATGCATTTATAATCTTCTCTTCAAACTTGATGAGCCCCTTGCCTCATCTAGTAGCAATCCGTTGACTCGATCACGCGTTGTTGCTTTATGAATCATCAACTATTTACTAGGTTTCTCTTCTTTAATGTGCAGTGTTCATTGATAACTACATTTATAATGATAGTTGTCGATGGTTGTTGACAGACCCCCCCTCTCCTATCTCTCTTACCAGACTTTATCAAACCCCCCCTATAATGATGGTTGTTGACGGATCCCCCTCTCCGATCTCTAGAAAAATATATATCAATTTTTTCTCAAAATCTTGAGATAACTGACTTATATGTTCCCAAAATTTCAATTAACTTGATATCTATTAACCACCTTACAAAATCCTAACAGTGTTTCATGGTATCTTCTCCATTTGAATGATTTTTAAGAATCTCAGTATGAAGACAACATTGTTGGCGATGTTGAAACTAGAGGCATGTATTATTTCTCTAGAACTACAAATCTCTCTTCTCTACTCTCTCTCTCTCTCTCTCTCTCTCTCCATACCAGGGCATGGCTTCTCGGATATCCTCCTCACTATCTTCAAAGGTTTACTCAATTTCTTTACTCAATCTCTAAGTTTGAATATGAATCTTATGAGTATGGTAAACATTGTCGTGCCTCCTTACCTATTTTAACATCAACTCATACAACTCCCTTTGTTTAAGTACATTCAAACATACGAGGTTTTGTACGTATAATATGGGGTTTTTTTTTCTCTTTTTTATGGCCATATCAAAGTTACTTGGGTATAGTTAAAGTGTTGATTTGAAATCTTTGATCTCTTCAAAAAGTTTTCCCAAAAAATAAATATTTAAATTCTCTACTTAATTTAAATTTATCCAATTGGATAATGCCTTAGAATATATGCAACCTACCTTTCGCTTTGTACAAAAAGTTTTATTATACATCCAACTCTAGCGCTTATACTTCAAGTAAAAATTAAAAAGAAAAAATGAAAACACTAATATATCCTTAGTGTTGCTCGTACTATGATGTCTCACATAAATATTGTATGACAAGTTCGGGGAGAAATTATTCTAGCATTCCACTATTTGACTAATATTATTATTTTTCCATTATTTTGAAGGTGACTATATTGTTTTCTTTTTTTTTTCTTGAGGGAAACTACTTTTTTATTCAACTTGTATTTTTGGCATGTTTTTAATCTACTTTCTTTGTTTTGGGAAAGATAAACTTTATCCTTGTGCTACTTAACATATCTTTCTAGAATAGTCCAAAACTTATAAAGGTCATTGTTGTTCCGATCACCTTTATATCTCTATGCATGTTACCTTTTTCATGTAACATCTCCTTACGATGCATCCGCCGCCTCCACTTCAGAATCTCCTTCCAGTATTTCACTTGAAGTAATTGAACTAATGCTTGATCTTGCTCCACTACCAATTTACACACTGCAATCAGGACAACCTTTCTTTAATAAATTCCAACCATTCTGATATCTAGAGCCAGCATTTGCTTCAAATCTCTGACCATATCTCCATCTGTGATTACAAGTAAACAAAAAAGAGCTTTCCACACGATACAATCTTTAATCTCACTTGATTATTCTGTTCTTCTAAAAGGAATACAAAAAGTACGAGCCACCGAATGCAATCTTTAGTCACACTTGATCATTTATCATCATAGTCTTATAGCCTTGCCTTGTCACTCTCCACTACTTTTATTTCCAAGAAGTGTCAAAGAGTACTCTTTGATCTTAACTAAAAACATAAAATGGGATATTAAATGGGATCACTCCTTTTTCGTTACACATGGGATATACTTTCACCATTTGTTAATGTCAACACAAATTTCTTTAAGTTGGTGCTCAAGACAATTGACACTTACATCCTACTACTTGATCAATAATGTTTCTTCCATTATTTTAAATGAGAATTCAACATATTTTCTTCTTTTTCAAAGAAGAAACTAATTTTTTATAACCTTTTGTGTTTTTGTGATGTTTTATTTAGTCTGGTCAGTTTATTTTGAGCACTTAAATTTTGCTCACATGCTATTTAATATATCTTTCCACTTATTTTTGAACTCGGAAAGGTTACAGTTACTATGACCACTCTTCCAATCATTTTTCAGGTTGGCAGGTTAACATGAACCCAACAAAAAACTAAATGGGTAAGGAACTAACCCAAACCCGAAAAAAAAAATTATTTAGGTCAGGCTAAACCCAGATTTTGCGAGTCAAGTTTGGGTCGAGTTGACATTTTAGGTTAATTTTTAACACCCCTAGATTTGTTCATTCCAAACTTGCCCGGTAATTTTTTTAAATTGCCCAAATTTTTTTGTGTCTTGTCGGTGCCCAATTTTTTAATTCCATTTAAGAATTATGTGAACCAATCGCAAACATTTTAAGTAGTTCTTTCAATTCAACCAAAGCATTGAACAAAGGTTTTGCAACTTTCTTATTGGATTTAGATTGCATCTCTTTATCCAAAAAGAACCAGAAATATATGAGGATATGATCACTATTGTCTGTGAAATAGGGAAATCATGGTTCTGTTCAAAAAAAAGATTAAAAAAATATGTCAATGCAGCGATACATGTTGTAATATTAGGACTAATTTGCAGTTATGAAATAATAAATGCAAACGGGACCGATTTGCAGCAATGCAGCGATGAATGTCACAATAATGGGACCAACTCACAACAATGCAGAATGAAGGCTGCAATAATGAGACCTGTTTTTGGCAATGCAGCTATGAATGATTGAATAATGAAAATGTCTGCAGGAATGTAACAATGTATACTGCAATTATAATAAAAGTAGGGAAAAAAGACTACAACTATGAAAGCTGCAAGATTATGATAATACACCAACGAAAACTGCACTTACAAGAAAATAATGAAAAAGAATAGTGCAACAACAAAGAATGCATGATTGTGATAATGAAACGATAAAGACTGTTGTGGGAAAATATAAGAATAAATAAAAAATGAAAACTCGGGCTTTGATACCATGAGAAGAAAAGGATAAAACTTATTAATTTTTTATCAACTTATTTGGGTAATATTTGCACTATTAGTTATCTAATAAAATATATACAAAATCAAGGAGTAATAATTACAAAATAATTACAATAATTCAAAAATTTATGACACCGCGGAAGAATAATTATAAAGCAATTATAATAGTTCAAATATATATGGGATGACACTAATAATCCGATACAACCCGATCTCAAAATTGGCACGCTTTTCCACAGAAATTAAGGCAAACATAATATTTTTTCAATAAATCAAACAACTCAACAAAAATATAAAGATAAACGCATACAATTCGAGAGGTAGTGATCTCACCCAATTCCTAAAATTCGAGAGGTAATAAATCTCTCCCAAACCCTATAACTCAAGCTCACAACTCAATCTAATGCGTAAACGTAACCCTAAACATAATAAACTTATTTATACCCAACAACAATAATAAAAGGGTAAATTACTCTTAGACATACAGACGACAAATTCCCCCCCCCCCCCCCCAAAAANCACTATGAGAACTTGTAATTTCCGATCATTGCAATGGTGCCCTGGGGTAAACTCTTCATCATACTGAAAACATAAACTCTTTGCTCGCTTCTCCCGAATCTGTCTTTGTAAGGTGCTTGAGTGTTGCTCCCGGTCGTGATCGATTATTTGTGTACCATGGAAGCTCCCTCTGGACCTTCATTGTTTGAGCTTTTGATATCTTCGTGGTTATAGCAGTTCGGTACGATGTTTCATCTGTGTTGCTCATGTTGGCCTTCTTAATCTAACTCTTGTCCTCTACCATCTGAGCTAGCTCCATCGTCCGCCTCAATCCCTATGGTATCGATAGTTCGAGTGATGCCCATATGTTGAACTTTAGGCCTTCCATGAAATATCCCTCTAATCCTGCTTCAGAAATCCCCCTTAATCGTCTCAACACGAGGCGTAGAATTACTCGTGTAGGTCTCCTTCCCGAACGCTTTGAAACGGTCCAACAAACAATCATTGAATTCTTCCCACAAATGGATGCAATATTTAGCGTCCTTCACTGAAACCATGCTAGAGTTTTTCCTTCCAAACATAACCCTGTCGCATGAGTTTCTCCTCCCCATCTAGCCCATTCACCGCGAAGTATTGCTCCGCCTGATACACACAGCCATGTGTGTCTTCCTTTTCCAAAATTGACATCTTCAACTTCATAACTCTAACTTCACCCTAATTTCCTCTTCATCTATTGTTTCCCCCCATGAATCAAGGGTAAAACTGACTCATTCAATCGTAGCCATATCCCCTCCCTACTTTCATTTCTTCTTCGTACTCCTTCATACCTCTTACATAATCTCTTCTCCATATTTTAGCCCAACCGCCTGCATAAAAAATCTCTAATCCGCCCTCAATTGGAACTCTGAGAGTGAGTTCGTGATGGTGTATTTTTTCCTCCTCATGTTCCTCATATTTGATCATTTTTCCTTTCAATTTAGCCAATGAATCTTAGATCAACGCATGGGTATGGTTTGCAAACTGAATCGCCGACGGGGCTTGAATTGCATATCAGTAAACTTCTTTATCATCTCTCGAATTTCCCCATGCTCTCAAATCGGTCATTCAATATGTTTTCCATGAAAGAAAACCTATCATTTATGGCGGCGAACCTTTCTTTCATCCCAGATTTGATTTGGCTGATCTCTTCCTCTAATTTCTTCTACAAATCATCTATTTTCTTAGCTGTCATTACTCACATGAAATTTCACAAAGGTAAAATTCTTATACCCTAAAATATGTCGTTGGCTAGGTTAGCTGGCGCGAGTCGGTCAGAAAGAAGCGTCGGGCAATTGGATCATACCTCGTATGATGTTATCACGTATGTTTCCTCCAATCAAATCAGAAGACAGGAGACGAATTGTACCCACAGATTAGGTCAGCTCACAGCAAGCGCAAGTCGAAACTGTATCGTGAATGTATGAGTCGATCATTCGCGTCGAAGCCTTCCCTGTACACTGCGATCACGTGTTTTGTCGTTGCTTTCCCAGCAAGCTCAGATTCACAGGGTTTGTTGCTTTCCTTCGTGTTGAATCCTTCTCTGTGCATTGTGGAAGCAAAAAGATGGAGTCTCAATTCGCAATAAGCCGCAATCCTCCCGTGTTATCTAATATCGCAGACTTAAGTCACTAAGCTTGAGGGGAAAGATCGATGTTTTGGCTCTGCGTATGTCGCAATCTCATTGGTTGCCTCTGTGTGTACCCAAATATCCCATCGTCGCGGGCACGCCAGATGATACAATATGATTGATATGATTCGTCGGTAAGTTCGCCAAAATCGATCATCCTCACTTCTCTCTTTCAGATATGC
Organism: Phalaenopsis hybrid cultivar; assembly: GCA_002079205.1. Classification (NCBI taxonomy): domain Eukaryota; kingdom Viridiplantae; phylum Streptophyta; class Magnoliopsida; order Asparagales; family Orchidaceae; genus Phalaenopsis; species Phalaenopsis hybrid cultivar. The sequence goes on from JXCR01147752.1 coordinate 155,936, forward strand.
CTCCCATAATCTTGAGCTTTGATACCAATTTAATATGATATGATTCGAAATTGGCATGCATTTCCTCAAAAATTAGGACAAATACAATATTTCTTCAATAAATCAAACAAATCAATAAGAATACAAAGATAAACACCTACAATTCAAGAGGCAGACGATCTCTCCCAATTCCTACCATTCGAGAGATAGAAAAACTCTCCCAAAACCTAGACCTCATATTCAAAGCTCAATCTCATGCAAAAACCTGACCTTAAACACAACAAACCTATTTATACCCAACAAAAATAATAACAAAAGACTAAATTGCTCTTAGGCGCACAAAAGGTAGATTTGCTCTTAGGCTGCACACCAACTTAACATCATACAATGGGATTATGGAGGTGGAATGAAGTGAATAAAGAAGGCAAAGAACTGTTGAGCTCAAAAGAACAATGACAGAGGTAGAACTAAGGGTAGCAGGATTAATGGAAGTGGATTTGATAGAGATTAATTTTTCCACAGTAATAAAAAACCGTCATCACTCAAAATGTCTCTAGTGAAGAAAAGTTAATTAGATATTTCTACAATACCCTTGAACCACTTAGATCCTCAAATATTTACAGCAATCAAGATCTCCATGAGATATACAAACCAACTTGAAGGGGGTGTTATGGCACCAAGTTGAAAAATTAATGAACAAGATATTCTCTCTTTAATTAAGTCATTATCACAATCATTTTTATCTAATATATTAACTTAACTGAGAATATACAATAATTTCTATCTTCCTATTTTATTGTTTATATAAGCACCACTCAATAAAAAATATTTGGACATGTCAATTTAAATAAAATTATTAATGAAAATATTTTTCGCCCTTCAATCTCTAAAGAGTTAAGCCTACAAAAACATTCAAGCCCCCAACTTGCTTCATCACCATCACATCCTATATCTCTGATCTCCACTAACTTCACCAGAGACTCCTTTGTTGCTATTCATTTACCTCGTCGACTTTATACCTCATATTCGTAGTCCTAAATCAACTCACTTCTCATCTAGTTAGATTTTGATGCCTCATTTTTGTTAGATTTTGCCTTTTTTTATGCTAATTGGATTTCGATCTGGGAATATAAATCATATAGTTTTCAACTTAAAATTTTTTTTTTTTTCAATTTTATATATATATAACTTCAAGCATATATTTTTATTTATGAAATATTAAAAATTTAAAATTCATGGGGACATATGCTCCATGCCTCTAAACATATAAAATGGCTCACCCCACTCATCTGCCATTTAAAATATTGTTGTTCACCAAATGGTTGACTATTTGCGTGTGAATGTTAGCTTTCAAAACAAAAAAAAGTACGAGAAAGAAAATAGAACATACTTGGGCACAAAGGCTATAAATCCATTGGCCTTTATTTTCACTATTCTGGCTTCTGTATCCGTAGGTCTACAGCAGAAGATAAAGCGAATATTATAAAAACAACATAAAATATAAGAAGGCCATTTTTATAAGCGAAGCGAATATTACCTGTTCCTAAAGTAAATAAGCGTGTGCAATTCAACTGAGGCTCGGCTAGCCATCTGAGCATTTCTATGGCGATAATTCAAATCTGGATGTACATTTAGTCATAATTTAGTAACTAAAAGACAACAAAAAAATAAATGGGAATTTACATATAGACCACACAATTCTTATGGATTTACAAATCTAACACCTAAACTTATGATTTTTACATTCTTGACACTCAAATCTTTCTCATCACATAAAAAAAAAAACCACTATTGATGCCTGGATAAAGTGGTAGTAATGTAAATATCAAAATTGAGGTATTAGATATGTAAATACATAAGAAGAATGCTGCATTTATGTAAATCTTCCTAAGAAATAAAACAAAGGCAAATGTGAACTCTTACTGTCTGCAATCTCTGTAAGTTGCGGACCATCTAGAAAAATTGGTGGAAGTTTTGCTATACCGAGAGCAGCCGCGAGCAATCTATGAACAATGACATCTACAAAAATAAACAAAAGGACCTTAGCCCAGTCCCATTTTAAACATAAATCTTTCCTGCATTTAGCAGCCATGAGAGAAATTTTAATAGTTGGAGGTGGCACAATTATATTAAAAAAAAATTGGGCATTTACATACATACCACACAATTCTTATATATTTACAAGTCTAACACCTAACTTTATAATTACATCTTTAACATCCAATCATTTATACCACTATTATTAATTTTTAAAAGTGAAATACAACAATAATCAACAATTTTATAGATATCTAAATAATTTGCAACCTATACTGATTATTTCATTTGATTGTTACACTATGGTTTTTCATATGAAACTCCCATTGTCTCTTGAAGAATATGAATATCATTAGTATTAAAAGAGCAATTTAGTCAATTGTTAGTTATTATTGTTTGGTATAAATAGAGCTTAATAGGATTAGGGTTAGGATATGTGATTGTTGTCTAGAAATTTAGGAGTTATGGTTTGGCAGAGACTCACCTACCACTCAAATTATAGGCCTATCTCTTATGTATTCGGGATTATATTTTATTTTGACACTGGTGGAATGAATATATAATTTCTATCCTAATTTATGAAAAAACTAATCTCTCCCTATCAAACTAGTATTTGAGTCGTACAAGACAGTAGCGCTAACCATGAAGTTTGATGTCTTCGAGAAGAAATTATAAGGAGAGATGAGCAAATCAGATCGAGAATGGAAGACAATTTCTTGTCTATGGAGGGACGATTCTAGTTTATGAAAAAGCGATTCAAAAGAGATAATGAAGAAGATCGTGGAGCTCCATTCCAATCCTCCACTTTCTGTAGCAGGATCGAGCGACGGAATGGGCTCGAGCAGCAGCAACCGAAAGGGATCGCACGACATCAAGGTTACACAAGGAGAAACATCACTACCATATATGAATCTGGGGTAGAGGGGATCGAGCGACGGGGTCTAGAACGGACTCGAGAGACAACCACAGGAAGACATAGCACGACATCAGGAGGCACGGAACTAGCAAAAACAGTTGGATGCCGTGTAATTTGACCCCGGAGAGGACCGATTTGAATTCTGGAGCAAGCGACAGCACAAGTAACAGAATGGCGACATGTGATATAGTGTTGGAGAAGATCGATTCAAAGGATTATGGTGGGTGGACTCCAACAATGCCTGAGCCTTTTGTTGAGGCAGCCTTTCGGGCAGAAGCTGATTCAGAAGCATATTGGAGGGACAAACTAATGATGGGGGGAGCAAGACTTATGGAAGAAGGAAAATCAATATGGGCGTGGAAAAGAACCCAACCACCACTTCATGGGTGAAACGAGCTTTGGTCAAGGGAAATGGGGAATAGGCTCACGCATAAGGAAGCTAGAGATGTCGATCTTTGAATAAAATGTATATGGTTGGGTTTATCAAGTGGATAGATACTTTGTTATTAATGGGCTGATAGTAGAAGAAAATTGATGACGACAACCATGTGTTTGGAAGGGAAGTGTATTAATAGAGACAACAACGTCAGCCGATCAAAGCATGGAGAGAATTCAAGGAATGATTGTTTGTGCGTTTCAGAACCACACGAGAAGGAGATTTGCACAAGCGGTTGTATTGGTCCAAGAATGATTCGTCATTAATTTTAGAGAAGGATATCAAAAGCAATATTGGAAGGAAACTTAATGAAGGGTTTGAGGCAAAAAATTTGAGCCACAATTCGTCTAGATTGGGAAAAATTATAGAATTAACGCAGTTGGTTGAAAATAAAAGTGCAATGAAACAAGCTAATAGGAGCAGCACAAGTGGAGCACCATACAGAAATAGAACCACGGTGATACCAAAAACTCAAACAATGGGATTCTAAAGGGAGGATGCCCAGGACAGGAATAATGGGCCACAACTAGGGGTGACATTTAAACTCCTTGAGACAATGATTCAAGAGACAATAGTCAATGAGTTATGTTTCAGTGTGATGAAAAGTTTGCCCTAAGAGACCGTAGTAGGGATCGAAATTTGCAGGTTCTCACAGTATGTGACTAAGAGGAGGCAGGGGATGAAAAAACAGAGAAGGTTGCATTAGAGGAGGAATACCCACACTTTGATGTGGAATAAGTCTCATTGAACTCGGTGGTGGAGTTAACACCGAACCACATGATGAAACATCATGGACAAACGAAGAGCGAGACATTGTGGTGTTGGTAGATAGCGAAGCCACCCACAACTTCATCTCCACTGAAGTAGTGAAGAAACTGGGGCTTGAGATGGTTGGCACATAAATATTTGGAGTAATGATGGGGACGAGATTGGCGGAGAAGAGCAAGGGAGTTTGTAAAGGGGAAACTTTGACACTGCAAGATATTCAAGTGATTGATGATTTTTTTCCTTAGATTTAGGGAACACTGTTGTGATATTGGTTATGAAATGGTTGCAGTCTTTAGAGGAGGCAAAGATGAATTAGATACTCCTAACAATGGAGTTTTAAGAGGGAGAAAAGACAGTGGTGCTCGCGGTAACCCTAGTTGTGCAAGACTTTGGTGACATTCAAGATCATGGTTAGGGCAATTCAAAACACAGAGATGGAATTCTTGATCAAGTTCCATTGCATGGAAGAGACGCATGATATAGAGTTGACAGAGATTTCGACACTGATCCAACAACTCTTACAATAATTTACAGCAGCTTTTTAGTTACCACGCAAATTATTATCTTGGTAGGAATATGGGCATACGATAATCCCGAGACCAGTATTTCTTTCATCAGTGTGCGCCCATACCTCTACCCCCAAGTGAAGAAAGACGAGATCAAGAGATTGATTTTGTAGATGTTGGAGGTTGGATCATACAGCTTAGTAGAGCCCCTTCTTAAACTCTGTTTTGTTAGTCAAGAAAAATGGGAGTTGGCGTTTCTATGTGGACTATAAAAAATAATACCTGACAAATTTCTCATCCTTGTGATTGATGAGTTATTGCACGAGTTATTTGGGGTTGCAGTATTCTCAAAGATTGACTTGAAGTCATGATACCATCAAATTCGAATATGGTCAAAAAATTTGCACAAGATTACATTTTGAACTGATAAGGGTCGCTACGAATTTTTGGTAAGCCATTCAAGCTCACTAACACCCCGTCTATATTTCAATCACTACTATTGTGTAAGTTATTTCATTCTTTTCTCTGAAACCTTCTATTGGTGTTCTTTAACGATATCCGGTGTACAACCGTTCTAGGAACACGACATTGATCAATTGAAGAATTAGTTGACAGTACTCAATAAGCACTAACTCTACGTTGAGGAGCTATTCAATTTGCTAAAAATAAAATGGAGTGTAAAAGATTTGCAGAGTACTATGATTACAACATATTTGAAATACATTCAAGTTGTCCAGTTCACTGTAAAATAAACGTAAGACTTAATATAATTTCTTTTGTTTGGTCTGAAGTAGATTGAAAACTATGTATTTCAAAATATTATTTTTTGTACAATGAAAGCAGGGGGCGGGAGTGGGCAGTAGGCAAAGGGGACGGGGGGCTACGGACTAGTGGCGGAAGGCAAGTGGTGGTGGGGCGAACAGAGGCGGGGGTGGCGGCTTACCAATAACATTTTACATGAGCAATATAATTCATATTCGGCCAAATCTACCGAACTCTAAATTCAGCCAAAAAGAACTATGGTGCAAACTTCAAATTCATTTATGCTTTACATTGTATTTGTAATTCTTCATACCAAATACATAATTTTCTCAAATCCCAACAAAAAAATCAAAGCACACCACAAATTCACTCAACCAAATAGCCCACAACTTAAAGAAGTGTTCGCTTGCCTAACAAAAAGTGGAGTACTTAAGACATGTGGTGTCGGCGAATCCATTGAAGTTGGTGGCTATGCTGGATTGGTCACTACCTAAGACCTTGAAGGGGTTAAGAAATTTTCTATGACTTACAAGATACTATCTGAAATTCGTAAGGAATTAAAGTTTGATTGCATGGCCATTAACGGAGCAAAAAAAGAAGTATTTTCAGTGGGGGGAAACGACGAACTAGACTTTTGAGAAGTTAAAAAAAGGCAATGACGAGTGTACCAGTGATGACATTACCTGACTTCATTCAACCATTCATTATAGAGATAGATGCTTCGGGAGGTGCAATCCTAATGCAGTGTCAAATACCCATCGATATATCAATCAAGTGCCGACGATGAGGACCATACTTAAGTCAGTTTATGAGTGGGAGCTCATGACAATTGTGTTTGCTATTAAAAAATAGCGACCTTATTTGCTAGAACAATGCATGGAAACTGAAGAACATCAAAGGTGTCTATCTAAGCTACCGAGAACTGACTTTAAGATCTAGTATTTCTCGGGATTAAAAAAAGACATTTAATGTATTATCACGACGAATGTAGGAAACTTAATTGTTGGCATTGTCAGTTTTTTTTTTTGTTTTATATTGGGAGGTCCTGAGGCAAGAAAGTGAGGATGATTACGAATTGAGCAAGATTCGATAGAGACGCTGGGCTTGTCGCGACCATGCGGGAGCGGGGGTCTCCCGTAGCGCGATCACGGAAGCGGGAACTCCCGCTGGTGAACCGACCAGCTCAATTGAGGCCGTATGAGAATCCTTATGGGAGAGCGGCCTCCAGTGCCCCCATCCCGTACCATTTCTGTATCCCGCTCGATCAAGCGGCCATTTAGGAATTGCGGCATTGCTGCCAATCCTTTTCCACTCCTTCCTTTTCCATGGTTTCCTTATGGGAGCTATCCTTTTTTCTTTTTCCCTTGTGTGAGTCTTAAATTGTTGTTTTTGGATTTAGGTTTTAGTTTTTCATGTGTGTTGATTTCATATTCTTGTGTGGAGTTCTTTTTTCCCTTGTGAGTTGTATCCAAGGACGTAGTTTTCTGGTTGTATCCTACTCTGAGGTGGTGATTGTATCCCTTCCCTACTTCTTCTCCTCTACTTCCCTTAGCTACCGGCCACCCCCAACATCCTCATCATGCACTGTCTCTGTTGCAAAAACCTATTGTCAAGCCCTTTTAGGCTCCTTCCGGCAGCTCGACAGCTCTCCAGCTCCCCTACAACAGCTACGTTGTTGTCCCGACCTTACCAGTTTGTTATCCCACCTTCCAACCTACCTCCCAGCCGCCCAACAAACCTTCCTAACACCTTAACATGCTGCTTCCCTCCTCTAGTCCACCTTCCAACCCCCTTCGTCCCACTCCCACATTCACTCTTGCTGGCCCAAGCCTCCGGATCCACTGAGGGCAACCTCCACCCCCTTGAGATACCCTTTCGAGGTGTTTGATTGTGACGTCCTATATTTTGGTGATATTATTTTCAATTTGTGTGTGTTGTAACCCCATTTTCTTATTAATAAAAGTTTCTTTTGTGGTTTGGGGCTTTTCTTTTAATATCATTTGATATCAAAGCTAGTCAAACCCTAGACCTATCCTAAGATTCTCTAACATCTGTCTCACCACCCAACTAGAAAACTTTCTTTCCTACCCTGAACCGCCCATTCCAAAATCAAACTCTAAATTCTCTTTGCTGATTTTCAAAATCAGAAATCTCAAATCAAAGTTTATAACACTTTCAATTAGTCTCATGCACCATCTTTCACCTCCAAACCCTAGACCTTAGTCATGCCACTAATGAGATACAAGCCCAAGCCTACTTGGGAGGAGAAACAGTGAGAGATCCGCTAACTTCGGCGGCGGATTACGGACATTGAAGACGAAATCTAATTGGAGGCTACACTCGACCGTGATCTGAAAGGACGAAGGGGGAAACAAAAAGATATGAAGATGAAACACAAAACACAAAGCTAGTTTCTACCAACTTACCACCACAAAAAATTATAGGTCTTAGCATCAGAAATGGAAAGGCCGCATCACTAAACGACCCCCCTGTCTACTATCCAACAAAACCAAGCCGCAAGGCTGTCACAACTAGGAAGTGTTGCAAGTGTCACGGATTCAAACATGTGAAAGCAAAACGCACAACTAGAGGGAGTGATTTATTTTACTGAGCAGGGCATTGTTGAAACATGGGGTAAAGACACCGCAGACGCTGAAGATGACAAGGACATCAACGGGGAGTACCAGCTTCCAGTTGAAGAAATGAACGGAGATTAGAAAGAAGATGAATACTTTAGAGAGGATTCACCACTTGCAGCTAGTGAAGAAAAGTCGCCACCAAATCCAGTTGACCTTGAGATAGAGATTTCAGGAAAGGTAATAGTCGTTGCTCTAGAAGGTAGTGACTTTGAGATAATGGGCAGCCCAACAGAGCATGACATTATGGTTCCTCCAGCTAGCATCATGCAGCGGTGAGAAGAACATCAACAGGAATAATCTTGGATGTCTACAAGGATTATGAGTTGGATGAGTCGACATCAGATACAATTATATCACGAATTAGCGAGATGCAGATTTTTCAAATGTATAGACCCCCTCATGAGTTGCCTCGACGGAGAGAGGTCCAACATGACAAAAATGAGGTCATTGCGTGTTATGTTGAGAACATTACATGGAGATATTTAGAGGTTACTTTCAAATCAGTATGGGACATCACGTCAGATGTCCAGACGGGAGAGATGAACTCCAACGTTGTAGTGGGTCCGAGGAGCTTGATGGAGACAAAAATTCAGCAATTGGATCCAGGTCCTATCTATGGGGAGGTCTCTCCTTAAGGGGTGTCAGTGAGAGTGGCGCGGCTTACCAAAAATTTCATCCCAAAATTGCTCACATATTTATTTCTCAACCACCCCATGCTAGGCACAAGAAGTGGAAGAAAAAGATTTCAAATGTAAAGGCTTAGAGTTGCATTGCGGGAATCCCACCTCTACATGCAGTTCCCGTTCAGGATGTGCCAAAAGAGGATGACTACCTATTATACCATAATGTATTGTGGAATGACTACAATGACATGATTGGCCTATCAGAGGACTTACCGTCGTACCGTGAGATTCCAAAGCTTGAACGAATGAGGTTGAAGCTCCCCCAACTTCGGGAAACTGACGCAGAGCTTGCCTTGACCACGTGGAAGCGAGGCTCCCCCGGAGTGGGATCGCAGGAGAGGAAACTTCGTTAGTGAACCGACCGTCCCAATTGAAGCTGGTCCAGAGGAATCTCGGACAGAGTAGTCCGTGCGAGAATACTGACGAGACGAGGTGCATCTCGCTCCCAGTCCCGTGCCCTTTCTGCATCCCGCTCGATCGAATGGTCGTTTAGGAAGGGCGACATTGCCGCCAATCCCTTTCCCCTCCTTTTTCTGTGATTTCCTTATTGGAGCTTTCCTTTTCTATTTTTCCCTAGTGAAAGTTTTTAAATTGTTGTTTTTTGAATTTAGGGTTTAGTTTTTGTTGTGTTGATTGCAGATTTCTGTGTGGAGTCCTTTTTCCCTTTGTGGGCTACATTTGAGGAAGTGGTGGTGCTCCAGCTGTATCCTACTCCGAGGTGTTGATTGTATCTCTCTTTTTATCTTCCCTACTCCTCCACTTCCCATAGCACCGGGCCACCCCCAACAACTTCCCCCTGCACTGTCGACCCCCATTATGATGCAGCAACCTACTGTCCAGCCCTTTTAGGCCCCTTCTGGCAGCCCGTCGGCTCCCCTAGAGCGGCTATCTTGCTTGTACCGACCTTTCCAGCTTGCTACCCCCATTTCGGACCTACCTCCCAAACCGCTAAACAAACCTTTCTACCAACTTACCCTGCTGCCTCCCTCCTCCAGTCCACCTTCCAACCCCTATCGGCCCTCTCCCACATTCACCCTTGCTAGCCCAAGCCTCTGGATCCACGGGGCCAACCTCCACCCCCTTGGGATACACTTTCGAGGAGTTTGATTATGTCGTCTTATGTTTTGGTGATGGTATTTTTAGATTGTGTTCTATTTCTTTAATAATAAAAGTTTCTATTGTGGTTTGGGTCTTTTCTTCCGGTAACAGATAGGCTTTAGTCAATGGCGAGATCTACCCCGGTTATTCACTGAATAGCCACCAGTTACTTTATTAGGGACCCTATGTATTGCCCGATAATTAAAAAAGTTATAACACAAGTTCATGACAGCGTTATTTGGGATTATTCGGACGTGTTCAAAATATACTACAGGATAGCAACATGACTGTGTTGGGTGGGAATGAGACAAGATGGGTCTCACAGTGTGAAGTGTACCAGCAGTACAAGCACTTGGCTTTAGTGGATGGAGGGTTGCTACATTTTTTGGCATTACCAGAGAAGGTATGGGAGAAGGTGATTGTTGAAGGTGGTGGACTAGTTGAGCAAGTACGCTCACTTTGTCCCTCAAGTCATCCCTACACTGTTGTTTTTGTCGATGTTTTTTTTATACAGAACGTTGTCCATTTACACAAGATTTTAGAATCAATAGTGTTGGATCAGACAAGGTCTTCATGAGTCACTTCTGGATGTAGTTGTTTAGAATGCAAGGGACTGTACTGCAAAAAAAATACAGCGTGCCACCACAAATTGATGGACAGTTTGAAATCGTTAATCGAAGCGTGGAGATCTATTTGCATTGCTTTGTATCCGACACACCCAAGCATGGGTTAAATGATGGCCATAGGGAGAATATTGATACAACACTTTGTATCACACAGCTTTTCGGATCACTCCTTTTAAAATCTTTTATGGTCGCAATCTACCATATTTGATGCATTATGGACAATATTACTCTGGCGTCTATGTTGGATCATATTACTTAAAAGACAGGGACAATATGTTGGTGGAACTGAAGGGACGTTTATTGAAAGCTCAACAATTTATGAAGAACGGGTCGACAAACATCAATTAGATTTGTAATTTGTGGTGGGAGATAGAATATATCTAAAACTTTGACCCTATCGATAAAATAGATTAGCAAAACTCAGAAATGAGAAGCTCTCCCCAATCTATTTTGGTCCTTATGAGATGGTGAAACGCATTGGGGAGGTGGCTTATTGTTTAAATTGTTGCCTTCATCGACACTTCATCCAATGTTCCGCATATAATAGTTGAGACTTTATATTAGTAATAATGTGTCCTCTTTTTTCACTTCCCCTATCGTGACTGAGAATATGAAAATTCTTTAGGAGCCACTAGAATTAAAAAGGGTGCACCATAAATCGACAGATGAGAAAGAAGTGTTGATTAAATGGTGAAGGTTGCCAGATTATGACGTCATATGAAAATCATACTACTTGATCCAACAATAATTTTCTCTTTTCCACATTGAGCATAAGGACTCTTAGTAGAAGGGGGTAATGTTGGATCGACACTCACGACGCTTTCTGCCATGTCGAGCCTGCTTAATAATTTAAAGAATTATTTTAGCCGCAAAGATAAATGAGCAATTAAGTTAATAGTCAGTTATTGTTGTTTGGTATAAAAGGGCGACTTTGAGTTAAAATATGTGATTGTTGCTTGAATCTTAGGAGTTAGGGTTTGGAGAGGCACGCCCACCTCTCTAATTGTAAGCTTACCTTTTATGTATCCAAGGTTATAATCATTGCTTTGGTAATATATTATTTTTGCCATAATGTCTGTGGAAACTCGTCTCTTTCTATCAGATAGTTGTTTATCTAGTATACCAAATATGAACAATGAATCAGCATAAGTTCAATGACATGATCCAGTACTCTTACGAAATATTCCGATCAATTATCATAAAACATTTTATAGTAATATCACTTAGTATAACAAATTATGTTTGAAGCTTATAACAACATAAATCATATAATTTACCCACATCTAGATTACACCCATAATAAACTCAAATATTCATGAATTTGATGAAATATGTTAATAAATTCATAACTATTTAAAAGCGCACAGAATAATTTGTAGCTTCAGGAAGATTCTTATGTTTACAATACATCTTCCCAGAATAATTTATGCATCGAGCATGTTAACTCTTTTTATTGTATTTCTCATAATAATTGATGAAAAGAATTCATTACTTCATATCAAAGTACGGAAATAATTACCATCAAGAAATTTGATTTTGATACCAATTGTCGTACAATTTAATGATGAATGTCATGATGTTCTTCCTTAATCCTTTGAGTTCCTTTAATTTATTTGATTTCACCATAGGTATGGGGAGAATTGGAGAAATGAGGACTAGAAGAAGAAACAAGGGATCATGGCTCAATTATTATCATAATCAATATGAGAGTTATTGGGAGGGGGATCTATCAATCAGAGGAAAGAGAAAGAGAGCCACAAAAAGGAGAAGAGGGAATATAGTGAGAAGATCTATCATAGCAATTTATTCATGATTTATTAATTCAATGACAAACCATAAAACCACTTGTTTATAAAAATAGGGTTACAATAGAAATCAAACTAATATAAATTTAATCTAATCCAAATCATCTAATTCAAAATCAAGAAAACGCCAGCATAAAGTTAGATTAAAAAATAGAAATAAAATATATGCCTGATCTAAAATACTAGAAATTTCTAGGAATAATTTTCGTCTTACATCAACAGTCACCCTTATTCATATAAGTGTGTGTATATTTATATACATACACATATGCATATGAATATATATGTGTGTGTGTGCACGCACGCGCGCGTATATAAACACACAATAAAAAGTCTTTATCCCACTAAGTGGGGTCAGATACATGAATACTTTTTCTCCATTATGCCCAAGTTTTTTTAGGTCTCTAAGTGTCAATCCACTCATCCACCTAAGCATTCTCATCTCAGCAACACTTAACTTAATTTTATGCTTCTTTTTTCCAAGCCAACATTCTGTGCCATAAATAATTGCAGGTTTCACCAAAAAAAAAAAAAGTGTACTTTAGCTTGGGCTATAAATTATAGCTTGGGTTGAAACGCTTCTATCCATACTAATTAATGTGCAATGATGTTTCAATTTTGAAAGGCAATGTGCTTGATTATTCTAATTGTAAAATTTTCCTCCCTGTATAGCATATATAGACCACAAATATAAATACATGACTAAGATAGATTTGAACGATGGATTAAAATATATGATCCAAAAAAAATAAACTTTCAAAAGTTCTTATTATTTACTTGTAAATAATAATTAAATAAAAAGTTGGTTAAGTGCACTTAGTGCACATGAAATTTTTGCAATTTCTTAGCAGTAAAATTTGCATAAACACACTTAGGAAGTAAATGATTTTTTGTGTGTTTAGCAACACTATCTGAAGGCAACAAAAATAAATCTATCAAGAAATGAACATCATAACCTTAGCTTCTAGCAAGAACCTTATCTTTAGGTACAGAAGATGCATTTGGATTGGAACTTATAAACACAATGCAATTACACAATGCGGACTATAAACATAAATTCCGGTTTACTTTTGGATCCGACCCTCACAATTACTTCTCACTAACTAAGCCCCTTAACCATAAGACATTGTTTCGTTAAAAATATTTGTAAAAGGTATGTTGAAGCTACTATAAACAATGCATGGCAGAAGAAAGTCAACACTAAAAATAGTAGCCAAGTGGAGTCAAGAGTGGCTAAAGAATATAACAAGGTTTTCATTAAGGGTCAATATTAAATATGAAGTTACAGTAATAATCAAAATTAAGCTTATATTATTTTTTAATTAGCTAAGGGAGTGCTTACACTATATATTCAAATGAGATATCTTGAAGAATGCCTCTAGATGATCACATAATCGTAATGCTAAAATATTTTGAATATATATAAAAAATTTACAATAACAAAAATGCTTTAAAAGATGAGGGTCATATGGTTAGTAGCAAACAAAAATTGAAACCATGACCTACAACTAGAGTGGATGTAGAACAAATAATGATGAATCAATAATATTTGAGGGCCAAGACACAATTCACGTTATAACTTACGAAAAATTTGTGCTGCATTATGCAAAGGATGAGGATGTAAATGAAAATGTAACTTGTAGAAAAAAATGAATAGTTAAAGGAGAAACGTCTAATGTTTATTATGCGATAAGAAGAATATCTAAAAAAAAAAAAATTCAAGTATTGAACAACTAAGAAATATTATTTGAAATGTGGCAGAAAAGACAAATATGGGTGAGGTGATAAGGAAAATGATAATGATGATATGATTATTTCATCACATGATATCAAGTTAACTTTGAAATTTCTTATCCAATGACCAAATAAGTTAGGCTAATCTTATCCCAATGAAACATCAACAGTGCGCTTTTGTGTGTTTGTGTTCATACCACTCAATTGTTATCTATTTACATATCTAACACCTAAACTCTGCTTTATTTTACGTTTATACCACCCAAATCAATCACATCACAAAAAAAATGCGACTAATTTAACTCTTAAAAAGTAAAATACACCTTTTCAAGCATAAGTGAGGTGGTATGTATTTAAAAATTGAAGTTTAGGTGTTAGAAATGTAAATACATAGGAAATTAGTAGTATGTATGTAAATCTTCCTTTTTTTCCCAAGAAGACAAGAATGCCATCAAGATAAATTTATGGATGCCCATAGGAACTCAAAAAAGACCTCGAGTAAATGCCAGTGAGTTGAGTGACATGGTGATTAAGAAGAGTGTCGCCAAGCAATTATAATGTCAAAACATTAATGTTCCATAAAATGGGCACCAAAATCCATGTAGTGCCATACTTCGTAATCACAAATTCTGGTGACTATTTGAAGTCAACACCATTCCTTATATTTAATACTCTCTTGCTTTCCTATTATACACGAGTTCCCTGTTTGTGTAAAGGGTGTTATTGATAAAAGATTTCGTATTTGAGTTCAGAGATTTGAGATTTAAAAACTTAAAAAAGGAGAGCTCTTGTTCTAAAGAGAGTCGTGCGGAGTTAAGAGCTACAGAGGATTTAAGGACAACATTTTTATTAATGTATTGTTTCCTAGATATACAGCTAATGAAATGTAAATGTTTCTTGCCCAAAAATTTAGAATCCAGTTCAACCACACTCCATACCCATCTACTCAGAGAATAAAGAAGAGCAAATACATTAAGCAAAAGAAGTGGAATGAAAAGGTTTTGAAAAAGCAATTCCACAACATTCACTTTGTCTAAAAATGAAATTTCATATGATCATTTTTAGACAATAGAAGGAAATGCTAGAAGCTTCATTTGAAGCTATTTCTGGAGAAGTTTACGATTTTAATAAAAAAAAGGTGGCTGCTGATGTGGACCAAGATTAAACAATATACTCAGCAGCAATATCGAATGGAAAATAAGTAGAGTATGACACTGAACCTAAAAAATGTGAGAAATTGTTCACCTAGCCAATCAAAGTAACGCACAAAAAGATTAACGCACAATCCTGGACCTGAGGTCAGAAGAATCTAAATTGTAGACTTGACCTTGAAACGAAATTTTTTTTTGCATCCTTATTGACTCAAATAGATTCAAAAGGGTTACTCTCAACTCTTGGTCCCCAAATACCATGGACAACCATGTTTCTTTCTTTTACTCTCCAGTCTCCTTGTGTTCTTTTTATGAAAAGATTTGAGATGCAACAATAGCTCATGCTTATCATCCTCTAAGCTTGTTTTGCTACCACCATTTTTAGAATCCAACAACCCTTTCTCTAGTTGACTTTGTACCTCATTTTTTTTTGTAAAAGTAGCATGTTATTCCTTCCATTGTTATACTTTTTTATTGAGTCCTCCTGAGAAGCCTATGGATATACTTTGCCATGACCGACTTGGCATAGACAATGGAGTTCATAGTTCCTACTCTTGTTGGATGGTTTTGACGTGCAGCATATTATACATCATTTGGTCGCATGAAGATGTATTCTTTGCCAGTACATATTTTTGTAAGTTTTGAAGCAATCTCACATCTTTCAAGTGTTTGACCACTTTGGTAGTGTATTTATTTTATCTACTTCACTCGCTTGCTACACTTGGGGATGTAGAGCTGATTCCCCGCATAAGGAAATTATTATTTGAAGTTATCTGTCCTCTTGGGTGCCATCTAGAACTGTGTCGGAATTTATCAAGTTTATCGAGCAAACTAATTCCAAGAAGGTCACAACCACATTACTACCTTAAGAATCAATAGAGGTTGTGAGAGCATAGACGCCATTTTGTTTTGCACTCTATTCTTGTGCCTGACGATTAAGGTGTTTGGTATGGATAACTCATCTACTTCATTTTTTACTGAATTTAGAGGTATTAAAGTAGTTTGTGGTCCACATGAACTAAAATTTTTGTGTTGAGTACGTAAGTTCGCTAGTGCTTTTTTGCATGCTGAGGTATGAGAAGTTCCTTATCATATGTGGATAATTTTTCTGCACACATTGTAGTAGCTTCAAATAGTATATGGTTTAGGCCTTCAAAAAAAAAAAATGGTATATGCTTTGGATCTCCCTTCAAGCATTGAAATCACATAATGTGGATGTTAGGAAGCATCCATCTCCACTTCAAATAAGTTTTGCAGATTTGGCAAGGCTAAACTAGATGCCTTGCTTATTTACCATTTTAGAAGTAGAAATGTGTCATCCAGTTTCCTCTCCATTGAAAATTTCTGCTTGGTCTGTCAGTGAATGCAAAAGTGCTACAAGTTTGAGAATTTGTGTAAGCATCCTCACCTATTGGCACGCTCTCATGAAACATCTCGCGTTGGTTACATTTTGCGGAAGAGGCCAATTCTTTATTGCCTTTATCTTCTCGGGGAGTAGCTTGACCTCCCTATCTCTAATTTTGCAGCCCTAGTAGAGTAGGGTCTTCTTCCTAAAATTGCATTTCTCAAGGCTTCAGAGGAGTAAGTTTCTTTTTTTTTTTCATGAGGTCATTTACTATTTGCATGTGCCTGATGCGTTTCTCTTACATTTGACCTTAAATGAGAATATTGTTAAAGTAGAAAATTGCAAAATACCCTATGAATAGTCCAAAATGCCGTTCATGTGGAACATAAGCATGCTGACATGTTTTACAGATTTAATGAAATTATCCAATAAGATTAGGTTAGTTTGGTTTTAAGCATAGTTTTCCACATTTGTTCTTCTAGTATCATGTGACTCAGGGGTGGCTTGATTTCAGATCAAGCTTTGTGAAAACTATGACACTGCTTAGCTAGTCCAAAAAGTTGCTCATTTTGGGAAGCTAGTATTGATTCTTCATCATTATTTTTTCAGTGCTTAGAA
This sequence comes from Phalaenopsis hybrid cultivar, assembly GCA_002079205.1. Classification (NCBI taxonomy): domain Eukaryota; kingdom Viridiplantae; phylum Streptophyta; class Magnoliopsida; order Asparagales; family Orchidaceae; genus Phalaenopsis; species Phalaenopsis hybrid cultivar. The sequence goes on from JXCR01147752.1 coordinate 173,039, forward strand.
GTCTACACTCATCCACTAACAATTTTTTATTTTTTTACAATATTACAATAGGTGATTCACATGATGAGCTGCTTGATTTTGCGCTTCTTGGCCGAACAGCTCAAATCAATTATCTCTTGGTTTCTTTATTCATTAACATTGAGTTTTGCGACTCCCGGTGATGGATAAATTTTGAGAGAAGGTTAATTTTTTGGGGGGAAAAAAAACTCTCTCTTTCGCTAACCAAGTAGAAAATTTAAGATAAAAGTCATGGGGTAGGCCAATCATTCCCTAGAATGCACTCTAAGGTAGTGAGTCTAGAGACAGTTCTTCAAGTGATGTCAACAATATAAGTCTCTTTCGCTAGCAAATACCATCTTTGCAGAAATCATATTGATGCGTTTTCAATTGAAAGAATGTCTTATCCCATAAATACGGACTAATGAATTGGTCTGCTAGATATCGTTAGGGTAAATTTACGATTGTTAAACATTATCATCTCAGAAAGACAATTCCGCTTTCTCAACATTTGTTGGAAATACTATAGCCCATGTTGGATGCTGCCCCCAAGAAGAGCATCGCCATCCATCCACAAATTGATGGCTAGAGGTAATAAATAAACTATTATACAAATGGTGAGGACTCAATGCAGTACATGAAGAATTGAGATGCCAATTTGACAAATAACTAGTTTGCATTTAGTAAGGAGAACAAAGTTCAATAGGTTGACCTCTCTTTGAAGTGTGTGCTTAGGATACTGTTGACCTCATTAATCCTTTCAACTTAAAATTCATGACAGAATCGATAACCAAGCGGAAAATTAGAGATAAAAGTCATGGGGTAGGCCAATCATTCCCTAGAAGGTATCGAGAAAATTCACTCTAAGGTAGTGAGTCTAGAGACAGTTCATCAAGTGATATCAATAATATAAGTGTAAGAAAAATTAGCACAAAAAAAAAATTAGTTTGAAGGAGAACCCGTATAGCTCTATAGCAATAAAGAGGGAATAAAAGGTGAAGGGTAAAAAATCAAGCCTATTCAACATGGATTGTCCAAGAAAAGAAGATAAAAGGCAATGCATAACAATTGACTATAGTTGCCTACACGAAAATTTACAAAGAGTTTCACGTGAAAAATATAAAGCCATTTGAGCCACCAATGCAAGATGTTGAGGTGGAAGAAGTCATACCTCTTCACAATGACCTCTTGTCGAACCAAAAGGATCGACAAAAAAAGAACCAGCTCTAGGAGAAAAAAAGGAGAGCATGATTGAGAGATAAATGACTAATGGCATGTGAAAATCAAGAAAAGAGGACTAAGAAACTAACAAGAAGGCTCCAAAGGTGATGACAAAGTTGATTAGAAAAAACTCAAAAAAATTAATAAAATGAAGAGAAATCTATTGAGGCTAAAAAAAAACTCATAAAATGTCTTGAAAAACACCCTAGAACCAGGTGCTTTTGTGATTGAGAAGAGTATTGTCAAACATTTAAAAGTTCAACCTGATGTCAAATGAGACAAAATTGATGTTAAATTTTACATCGTTGGCTTGTATTTTGTAATCATGATTTCCTATAAACAACTCAACATCAAAGTTGATGATATACCTTATTATTAATGCTTTAACCACTTTTCCTATTGTAGCCAGCATTTCTATCTATATGAAGGTTTGTTATAGAATGATTTGGGGACTTAAATTTAGGGATCAAGTAGCTTAGAGCAAGAGATGAGAGTTCCTATTCTAAAAAAGCGCCAAAGATGTTGCAAAGCTAGACAGTGAAGGAGATTCAATAAAGCTTTTTCTTCATCCTTGTATTGATGCCTAGCTCTAAGTAAGTCAAATATTTCTAGCTCCGAAATTAAGAGTCAACAATAATATCAACCAATGGCCATCCACTCAATGCAATGAACAAGTCACTTTTAATTTCCAATTAATCACTAAAGATTAAGAAATTAATTGAATGGCCATTAATCCATATCTAGCACTTGATAACCCCCACCCTCAACATGCATTCCACTCCGTTGTTGTGTCACACTGATGAAGAGTCAAGCAATTAATACAGAAAGATTTCAGCCAAAAAACAAAAAAAGAAGCGCCAAATCAAAAAACAATAATGTTGGAACTTAGAAAGCCAAGACAACCTGCAATCTTACCAGTACGGATATGGCTAATGAGACCTAATCCGTCTTCGTTCAATAACTGATTGGTGGGTCAATTAGAAAGACTTGACACATTAAATTTAAATAATTCATCATGAAAACATTCAACTTATTATACTATTCATACTCCACTTCAATATAATCTACAAATTGAAAATTATGTAAATGCTGCTCGCAGCTTTTAACCCTGGTGATATGAAAACAAAATACAACCAACTAACCTGCATATCTCCGAATGGGAGAAGTAAAATGAGTATAAAGAGCCGCTGCAAGTCCGTAGTGGTGAAAGTCAGCAGAGGTCAGATCACCACTGCAGAAATAAACGGCCTGTATGTATTTCAAAAAATTTAATAAATCCACTGTATTTAATGTTACAACAATAGCCTAACATTTGAAGATTTAGCTATGCACCTGAGTCATGCACCTAGTAGTTAAAATCCTGATCAATTTATTGAAATATGGATCATCACCCTGCAATTTTTTGAACAATACATAGCAAATGGTCACAACTAAATTCAATAAATAGCAGAAACCTTTTTGTATAACATGCGCTCATTAAGAATGATATAAGAAGTAAGATGATATGATACATACCACTCAATTCCTATTATGTACATATCTAACACAAAAACTTCAATTTTTATATACATGCCACTTTACCCATACATGAAAAGGTGTACTTCACCTTTTTAATGTTAAAATGATAGTATTTCTGTGATATGAAATATTTGGGTGGCATAAAGTGAAAAAGTAAATTTTAGGTGTTAGATAATGTATAAACATAGGAATTGGCTTGTATGTAAGTAAATACCCCGAAAATAAATTTTAAAAAAAAAAAGAATTAAGAAATTAAAAAAATAGTCCTTACCACAGCATGATCAAGTGAATCAGCCAGTGCTTTTGATGATGAAATGTCTAAGTGAAGGCCAACAGCTGCTGCAGTGCGTAATAATGGTTCCAACATTTCCTTGGTTGGAGTAGGGTGGCGCCTACATGCACATTACACGTCCCGATTATATACTCACGAAGCGAAAAATTAAGAAGGTGAAACCAAGTAAATATGTCCAAGTACCTAGTAATAACTTAAAGAGGCGTTTACATACATACCACCCAATACCTATGTATTTACATATCTAATACCTAAACTTTTTTTTTTTTTTTACATTTATACCATGAGAACCATTCATATCACATCAAAATGCCACTTAATTTACGTTACAAAAAGTGAAATACACCTTTCTAGGCATATGAGAGGTGTTATACATGTAAAAATAAAAGTGTAGGTGTTAGATATAAAAATTCATAGGAATGAGTGGTATGTACGTAAAAAAAAAAGCCCCTGACTTAAATTTTACTAAAAATAGAAATTAATTCCCGAAGAAATAAACCATATTAAGACTGAGCAGGGAACCCAATCAACAACTTCTAAAAGTTTTCAGAAACAGGGTGCGTTTGAGGCGGCTTTTTAGCTGCAACACAGCTTCAAACCGTGGTTTGGTGCGTTTAAAAAATTTTTTGCGACATCTTATTTGGATAATTTGATAAACAGTGGGCCACAAATTCGACCCCGCATCCTGCGTTTTGTTAGCGAAAAATTATTTCGCAGCCCCTATTCGACCCTGTGACCCCTTACTATCGTGCCCTAGCTCCTCTCATGATTGTCTGCCCTAGCTCCTCCTTCTCTCCCCCCTAACTCTAGTCAGCGGTTCTGGTGGCATCTCTCTTCTACTTTGTTCCTCCCTTCTCTCTGGCATCCTGTTTCGACGGCACTATACCATTTCCCGTTACAGTATTCTCTACCCTATGTTATTATCATTGATATTCTAGGTTATGGTTTGAGGTTTTCCCTGTATGGCTAGCTCCTTGCAATATTTGACTTTCGTGTATGTGTGGTTTTTGGTTTTCTTTTTCGTTGCCCATGCGGCCTTTACCGTTTTTGGCTTTGGCCCTTGTCAGTTGGAAGGGCTCTGTGAGTTTCTCTGTGATTTCTTGTGCTCTCTGCTATACATTGAAATGGTTTGTGTGAAGGAGATGATTTGAGGCCCTTTGCGAATGCTCGTAATTCATGGTCTATGGTTCGGTTTTTGCGATTTGTCGGCGTCTGCTGGAAAGAAATTTTCTTTTTTATTTGTGTCGCGTGCAACTTGCTCAGTTGGGGCTCTTCCCTCTATTTTATTTTTTATTCAATTAGAGCAGACTTGTTGCTCTACTTGTCGGATGATTTTTGTTGGTGGTTGCCCTCTTTATTGGATTAGACAATGTTATGTTGGTGATGATGTTTGTAGTGGTGGTGTGGGTGATGCTCTCGTGCCACGGTGGTGGTGCTATTGATGGTGATTTTGTGTCAAAGTGGTGGTTTGTTGGTGGTGATGGCATAAGTGGTGGCGTTGTTGATGGTAATGTTGTGCCATGTTGGTGGTATTCTTGGTGGTGTTGTTGCGCAATTGTGGTGGTACTATTGGTGGTGATGTTGGTTGTGTGGGTGGTGGTGGTAGTTTTTTGGTGATATGGTGATAGTGACATGGTGGTGTGTCTGTGGATGTTGTGGTAGTATTTATGGTGATATGGTGGTGGTGACATGGTGGTGGTGTGTCTGTGGATGTTGGTGGTAGTCTTTATGGTGCTATGGTGGTGGTGACATTGTGCTGTGTGAATTTGGATGTTGGCGGTAGTTTTTTATGGTGATATGGTAGTGGTGACATGGTGGGGTGTGTGTGTGTGTGTGGATGTTGGTGATGGTAAAATGGGGTGTGTGTGTGTGTGTGTGGATTCTGGTGGTACTTTTTTGGTGATATGTTGGTGGTGAAATAATGGTGTGTGTGTGTGAATGCAGGTGATAGTTTTTTGGTGATATCGTAGTGGTAGTGTTCGTGATTTGTTCTGATTTTCCTTTCTGTTACTTTTTCGAGTTGTGATATTTTAAATAACACTTTATTTTTTTTTCTCTAATATACATTTAGGTTGTTTGGTTCTTTTTCATGCTAGTAGCGTCATGTAAAAGACAAAAGAAATAGGTTTTCTACCATGTGGGACAAATATGTGAAAATAATATTTTGCGACATCTCTCTTATAGACGTAGCATTAGGAAATAGGCTAACCACATATTTTAGCAATGAGGGATGACAAAATATAATAAAGAAGTCCAGGAAGAGTACATGAAAGGGAATATGATAGAATAAAATTAAACAACAAGTGGGATCAGTTAAGGATGAACCAGAAAATATGAAAAAAGTTGAAGCGAGGATTCACAGGCTTGAATTGGGACCTGATAAAGCGAACCATCGATGCTTTAGAAGAATGGAGGGTCAAGAGATTGAAAGTGAAAATTTATGATACGTGAAGTCCTTTACCAATTATTTATTTCTTCAATTACATCAAGTGAATAATCCAATAATTTTTAGGTCGTTCCAAATGCTAAAAAGGTTAAGTTCGGTGGTATTGACCCTGAGCATGAAGAAAAGTTGGATCACATATTTGGTGGAGTTGTTGCCACAAACAATCAAGCAAGCACCCTTAGCGAAAGGATTTGTTGGCATACCTAAGCATGTAGATGTCGATCTAACAGTTGGTTCCAATGAAGACCCCAACCCTAACCTCAATGAGTTGAATCAACCAGTCGATCTAAGCGTCCTAGGGTTGAGAAAAAAAATATTGTTTTCATTAGAAGCTAATTTCACAGTTAGTTGTTTCATGTATCAATGATCTTGACACATCACAAACAACTTTATATTCAGCAAGTAATGCGAATTGCAGAAGCAACTCAAGAAATTTACAAGGACATGATGTTGTACTTATTCTCCATGAAGTTGTTTGAAGTTCCGACCGAGAGAGAGTTCTTTATGACGATGACCTATGACCTTATAGGCAATTATTTATGATATTTTCATGATAATCAGAGAGCTTGAATTTCTTTTTTTCTTGTTGCACATTTCATATTTGTTCTTCATTTGGACAGTATCTATACTACTTTGGATTGCTTTGGTTTTCTAGCTTGGACAATAAACTTTTCTTTACTCATGAGAAAAGTTTGATCGTGCAATGTCTTATTTTCTATTCAAAGTTTCGTTATGAATGTTGTTTCTTTAAAATCATGTTCTGGTAGTAGTTAACTCAATGATTATTAATGTGTTAGTTGAATAAACAGTGAATAACATAGAAAGAAAAAAATGCAGAAGAAGAATTGCAACTATGTTATGCTTGTAGTATGAGTACTAAAACTCATATATTGCTCGCTCTCCTTGCATGACAAATGCATGCATTGGCGATAAGTGGGTTGATAAATTGCTTATAGGGCACCCAACAAGGTTTAACAATATGTTATGTATGACAACCCATATTTAGACTTCATGGCTCCTCGGGATGACTTCCAGAGAAGTGTTAACAACAACACTCTATATTTTATCATAGATGAATCTATGAGAAGAGCCATGAAACGATTCCAACATTCTTCGAAAACAATCAGTAGATATTTTTCAATTGAGTTAAATGTTCTAGTCAGTTTATAATTAGAAATTATCAAGCCTGAGGACCCGACCTTCCAGAGGACCCCCATAGAGATCTCACAGGACCAACGTTATATATCATATTTTAGGGTAAATTAATGCATCCATACTTTCTTGAATTCAGTTAAGCAATGTAATTTGATTATCAATGCTTTAGAATTATATTGGAGCGATTGATGGATGAAACATGTGGATGCACGTGTCAGACAGTAAAAAAATCGCATTCATCGGGCGATACGGTTCTCCAACATAAAGTGTTATTGTTATATGTGACTTAAATATGTGTTTCGCATTTGTTATGGCTGCATGGGAGGTTTTGCACACAACAGTCGATATTTAAATTGTCACAGTAACTAAGAAATACAACTTTCTACAACCACACTCAAGTTTGCTTGAATCCAAATAAATAGAAGTGTAATTCTACTGCAATATTGATTATTATATTTGTATCAGATAAATATTATTTTATAGATGTTGGGTATCTCCTATAGAGAGAGTTTTTGCAATACTAACCATTTGTTGATACCAAATACCACATTTTTTTATTTTTAAAGAGTTAGCAATATTACTCGACGTACGAAAGAGATGTTTAAAAAGAGACACTTACGCGGCTATTGAAAGAACGATTTGAGTTAGAAAAAAAATGATAATTTTGCGGATATGCCCACATATCTGCTTAGCAAACAAGTGCAGATTGTAGTCGCTACAATGACTCCTCACAACTACATTCGGTGACATCATTCACGCAGTAACATTGACTTCAATAGGCTGATGAAAATTATTCACATGCCCCTACTAAAGCATATGAATATCGTCTAGAACAATCTTTATCACAGGCTGAAAGTGATTTGCCTGAGACTTGCTCCCAAGATGGAGAGGGTGCATGAGGATGATAGAGTTGATAAAGCAAATTCCAGATGCATTGTTGGTGGTTGAATAGAACGATCGAATGTTTTTTTATTACTTTATTTACAAAATATTGTGAAAATGTTTATTGTTTATTGTATTGATAGTTTATGCGACGAGTTACATTTTGAGTTTTAATGTGAAAAAACTATTATTTCCAGTACTTTTGCATGTGTCTTTTCATACTTGGATGGCCTATGAGGTAACCATGGGTATAATATCTAATGTAAGTTTTATTGCAAGCTTTAATTTTTATTTTTGGAGGTTTATGATGAAATATTCAACGTTGGTTCTTCTGGATAGCATGCATGTTGTTATTGGTTCCTGACATGTATGCAATCTCAGCAAGGCAACCGAGTTTCTCTTCTTTTTTCAGTTCTATGAATTTTGAGGTTCATTCGGATGGTCTTTTTGGTGATATGCATATGTGACACATACGAAATATGTATTATGTGGTTTAAAGGCAACCAAGAATCTTTTTTTAAGGTTTATTGTCTTGTTGTAGTGACAAATTCGTTGCTTTGCACTCTGTTCTCTGAGACATCACAATTTCACCAAACTTGAATTTAGTGGTTCTACTACTTTTTATTACTAATATTGCATCTAAGGATCTGTGTTTGTGGTTTTAAACCTTCTGAAAAGAAAAGCTCGAAGACTTCTAGTAACTCTAGCGTATTGTACTATTACTGTGAAATACAATGTTCCTTGCTTGCTTCGCGACAGTCACACGGCTATGGGAGACTATTTTACAGATTTCCAAGGTATAGAACAATGAAATGTGACTTTTTTAGGTGTGCTGATCGATTTAAAGAATCCACCGCTTATCGGCATGAAGAGTTTTGTTGGAGAAGGATTCTCTCGTAACATAATCAACTGCATTTTAAAAATAATATTATGATATTATTAATTATTATTTTAATAGTTCTATTTTTAATTTTGATTATTGTGTTACTCACTGTTTTATGAAGCGTTAATTTTTATTTTGTAACATTCAAACTGGATATTTATTTTCAAGTATGAAATGTGCAAGCATAATTTGTTATGTTATAAATAGTACTATATTACAGGGGTTGTAAAGTTATTTGCTCATAAATAGTTGCTACAAAACTGCAAAAAACAAACAGACAGTTAGCTTATCGGCGGCAGCTTTTGCACAGCAGTTTTTTAATAAGTTGCAACTGCCCCAAACAGACCCTCAGTTAAAAAAATATGTAGTTTCACTCCTTGAAGATAAATCAAATAGATAGGTGTATGATAGAAATTAGAAAGTTATCTAATAAAACTTACAAAATATAGAAAAAATAGACCTAACAGGAATCCAACAATCTCATTACGACATGGTCATTTATTAAAAAAATTCCATAAACATGTATGAACTAAACTTCATATAAATAAAACATAAGAGCGTGATAGTTCATTCAAGATTGGTATCCTCTAGAAGGTATTAAAGTATTTTAACCAATAATTAGTTCATAAAAATCTGCTCCAGTTTGGGTGACCTGGACTTTCGTAGAGTGTATATTTCCATTTTCAAGAGTTAATAAATAAGAAACATATGATGTCTACTATTAGGCAGTTACCGCTTGAAGCTCAAAAAAAAAGTTTGTTGTATCCCAAGCCAATAAAACAATTCGAAAAAAAAATGATTAACATAAAAAAATTTAGCCATTATTAGAAGATTTTCATTTATAATTGTTTTCAATTAAGTGAAGAATATCATCTTAATATAATATCAATACCAATTTTCCTGCAGAGAGCGTATCCTACTATAGAAACATCAGCCCAAATACATAATTAAATCTTCTATTTTGAATAGAAATGACAAAAACAATGTTCAAGAAAAGTAAAAATCTGATACACTGAGATTGCAAAACGAGTGNTCTTTTTTGCTAATGCGACGGTAAAAATGAAACGTTTTATTATTATTCACGAAATTAAAACATAGCTAATGCGACGGTAAAAATGAAACGTTTTATTATTATTCACGATATTAAGATCACTAAGGTCGATTGTATCTTTATAAACATCCAAATAAGATTAAAATTTTAAAATCATCATTATTCTATTGTAATTCGAAATTAGATTCAAATGTCAAGCATACAAACATAGATCTCTTCTAATATTATCTGATTGACGATGCTATACCGATAAAATAAAATCAAAGACCTTAATATTCAATTCAAGTCTTTAAACACCAAATCTAACAGAGAGGAGATCCTTAAAATTTTCAATCGTGTATAGCCAAAAAATTGTGATAACAATAATACA
>JXCR01147752.1:199974-219363 GCA_002079205.1 Phalaenopsis hybrid cultivar
GGCTTGCCTCTATAAGGAACCAGGAACCCAGATAAAATAAACCCTATCTAATTTTTTATGTTAGATAGGGGAACTTGTTGGCCTTTTTATAAAAATATTTCGCGGACCAAACGGATGTCACAAATTGTTTAGTCTAGATGATTAAATCTCTATTACAAGCGATATATTTATTCTTAGGGATAAATGTGTTGCTTGTAGTATTGTATTAAATCATCTAAACTATTTAAAAGGTGAGACTCGTCTGGTCTCACTTATTTTAAAAATTAAAATGTTACTTCTTTAAAAAAAAAAAAAAGTTATATTTATATTTAAATTATTTTTAAAAACACAAAATCATCATTTTTTCAAATCACGAAGGTTGGACAATAAAACGGCCGACAGGGACCTGCAATGCTATATGGCGCTGAATGTTAGCCTTTAAAAGAGAAGCATAATAATAAGTTAAGTGTTGCCGAGATGAGAATCATTAGGTAGATGAGTGGCTTTACACTTAAAAAAATGCGAAAAGAATATATCTGTGATAGGGTTGGTGTAGTTCCTGTGACGGACAAAATTAGAGAAAGCCGTCTTAGATGGTTTGGTCATATTAAACGTCGACCATCTGATGATCCGATTAGGAGAGTAGATGTTTTAGATTCGACTTGTGTGTTAAGGAAGGCAAAGGTAGACCTAGGAAGATTTGGGCTTATTGTATAAAAAAATGATTTTAATTTATTAGAACCGAGGTGGAGCTAAGAAGACTTGGGCTTATTGTATTAAAAATGATCTTAATTTACTAGAACTAAATGAAAATTATGACCTAAATAGGACACAATGGAGAAAAAGGATTCATGTAGCCGACCCCACACAGTGGGATTAAGGCTTTGTTGTTGTTGACTCAATGGAGAAAAATGATTCATGTAGCCAACCCCATTAGTGGGATTAAGGCTTTGTTGTTGTTGTTTTTGTTCAAAGACGCAATAGAGAAAAAGGATTCATGTGGCCGGCCCCACGTAGAGGGATTAAGGCTTTGTTGTTCAATGGAGAAAAAGGATTCATGTAGCCGACCCTACGTAGTGGGAGTAAGGCTTTGTTGTTGTTGCATGGAGAAAAAGGATTCATGTGGCCGACCCCACGTAGTGGGATTAAGGCTTTGTTGTTGTTAGAGAAAAAGGATTCATGTGGCCGACCCCACGTAGTGGGCTTAAGGCTTTGTTGTTGTTGTTGTGAAAAAGGATTCATGTAGCCGACCCCACGTAGTGGGATTAAGGCTTTGTTGTTGTTGTTGTTTCAAATTCATTTAGCCGACCCCACATAGTGGGATTATGGCTTTGTTGTTGTTGTTGTTTTACCTTCATAAATGCTACTCTCATTTTCCATTTAATATAATCATTTTTTTATTTATATTTCCTAGTTTTGCTAAACACCCATCCAAGCATGTTCATCCCGCCCAACTTTGCAATTTTATAAANAGTATTTTACCTTCATAAATGCTACTCTCATTTTCCATTTAATATAATCATTTTTTAATTTATATTTCCTAGTNATTTTACCTTCATAAATGCTACTCTCATTTTCCATTTAATATAATCATTTTTTAATTTATATTTCCTAGTTTTGCTAAACACCCATCCAAGCATGTTCATCCCGCCCAACTTTGCAATTTTATAAAAAAAAATTTCAGCCTCTCTAACAATACTTGACTAAAGATAATTAAATGAAAGCAATTACAAAAATATTACTAAAGACAAGGTAGTGAAAAATAAACTTACATGATTTGAGCATATATAACACAAAATAGAAGACGAGGCAATAGTAAAAATAGCCACTTTAAAGCAAAAAAGATTAAGAAGAAATATAAACCAAAAGTATTATGATAAAATAATTTATGTGAAGGGATATGAGGTCAATCATACAACAAATAGCACCCAAATTAGTTCATGGACAATTAGAATTCACAAACTTGACAACGGAAAGATGGGATAGTTTATAATGATGATGATGGTGCAGTACATAGCCGGTATATGGACCACAAAAAATTATAGCTTTTTCTTTAACAACCATGCTCTTTCGAAACCCCTAACTTCCTTATAATTTGTATAAGTTTTAGTAGAACTTATATTATTCTTTAAGGAAATCATCATTTTATATTTATTATTCTCAAGGAAATCATCATTAGATTAATAATAGCTTATGCTTCATCAAACAGCTGTTGTGTTTTCTCATTATGATCATCTTCTAAAATCCGATAAACCCCTAATGGCAAGCTTCCTGATTTAACTAACCATCTTATATCACAACAAATTTAGTCCGATTATAGAAACAATTTTCCCTATATGAACCCAGCTTGACAGATTAATAATAGCTTATGCTTCCTCAAACAGCTGTTGTGTTTTCTCATTATGATCATCTTCTAAAATCCGATAAACCCCTAATGGCAAGATTCCTGATTTAACTAACCATCTTATATCACAACAAATTTAGTCCGATTATAGAAACAAATTTCCCTATATGAACACAGCTTGACAGATTAACTACTTACCTTTAGGGTTGTAGAAAAAACACTTCGTTCATAACAGCTCGTGTTCGATTCGTTCGTTATGCAAACGAGTGAAACACAAACAATATTTTTTAGCTTGATTTATAAACGAACAAAATGAGAACAAACTTTTGTTCCATTGTGTTCGACTTGGGTCAAATTATTTAAATAATTAGTAAAAATTAAAATAGTGGCATTTTTAATATGATATGAAAATTTTAGTTTGTATAAATATAAAAAATAGGTGTTAGATATGTAAATACAAAAAAATAGGTGGTTTTTATGTAAATGCACCTAGAATTTTTACAAATCAAGCATCAACTATGTTTTTTTTTGTTTATTTCAGTGTTAAATGTGTAAATACATAAGACTCTGATGGCCATGTATGTAAATGCCCTTAGAAAATTTCCTCCAAATCCTGCTCCATCCCGCTCGAGTGCAACTTGCTCTGCTATTTTTGCCCAAACAATGTGTTAAGACATAAGAATTGGGTGGCATGTACGTAAATGCCCCTAAAATTTGTCTTTGCCTGCCCCACATTGCCTCACCTGCAATCCCGCTTTCGTTAAATTGATTTTTTTTGGTTTTTTTTTTTCAGACCGCCTTCTTTAATCCAATCCCACATTGGGAAGGCTTTCCTTTTTAGTGCTATTTAAATATTAATATGAAGGAGGATATTCAAAAAAGTTCAGCGCACAGCGGTAAAAGCTATCTTGTTGGTTTTATCGAGCCGAACATGACCCTATTTGAGCGGATCGAACCGAACACAAATATTTTATACACAAGCTATTTCGAACACGAGCCTATTTCGAGCAAGAAAATGAACAATTCGAACACGAACAAACAACTGTTTTTTTTTTCTCTAGCTGTTTCCCCATTTCCAGCCGCCTCCCTCCCTTCCTCGCCTCGCTGCCATCCTGCACAGCCACCTCTACCCTTTCCCAAGCTTCCCGCATCACTCTCAATCGCCAATCCTCGCTGTCATCATCCAAAAATTAGCAAATTTGTTGTTTTCCAGTTGTCCAACCATCATTCTGACTTGCTACTGCCTAGACTGCAGCCTACTCTGTTGTCCCTGCAGTCCTCGCTCGCTGTCCCCACACTAGACAATACCTTTCTTGTTGTCCTGCAATCCAAAGACAAGACCCCTTCACTGCCCCTTGCATTCTCAGCCCTCCGCCAACACAGTTTCGGCCCCAACTTTTGTTGTCCAAACCACCAACAACTCATTTCAACCCCAAACCACCTATCCGACCTCCACCACTCATGGATCAAGCCCTAGTATGAGTTTGTCATATTTGTTATAATTTCCTTTCCAAGTGTGTTTTGATTGCAACCGCATATTTGCTTTCGGTAATAATATTTGTTTTTCCTATAGTGGTTTCGGTTAAGTCTGGCATCACCCTCACTGCTATCCCAGCCCTGCCCTCAGCTGTCGCTTTCGTTCCATGTCTTCTGCTTCACCGTCGTTCCAGCCCCCCTTTTGTTGTCCTAGCAACCCACAGCTCGTTTCAGCTCCTATCACACCACTCTCCGACCACCCAGCCAACCTCCACCACCCCCAAATCAAGCTCTAACATGAGTTTGTGTCTTGTTTTGTTGTAATTTACTTTCAAGTGAGTTTATTTGTAATCATCTATTTGTTTTTAGTAATAACATTTGTTTTTCCTATTGTGATTTGGGTACGATATCAATCTATTTTGTGTATCTATCAACAATAGTCAAGAATAATATCAGCTAATCATGGTAAAAAAANTAATTACGATATCAATCTATTTTGTGTATCTATCAACAATAGTCAAGAATAATATCAGCTAATCATGGTAAAAAAANTTGGGAAGGATCTACTTTTTAGTGCTATTTAAATATTAAAATGAAGGAGGATATTCAAAAAAGTTTAAAAAACATGACCCTATTTTGTGCGAATCGAGCCGAACATGACCCTATTTGAGCGAATCGAACCGAACAAAAATATTTTATATACGAGCTATTTCGAACACGAGCCTATTTCGAGCATGAAAATGAACAATTCGAACACGAACAAACAACTGTTTTTTTTTTCTCCAGCTGTTTCCCCATTTCCAGCCGCCTCCCTCCCTTCCCCGCCTCGCTGCCATCCTGCAAAGCCACCTCTACCCTTTCCCAAGCTTCCCGCATCACTCTCAATCGCCAATCTTCGCTGTTGTCATCCAAAAATTAGCAAATTTGTTGTTTTACTGTTGTCCAACCATCATTCTGACTTGCTACTGCCTAGACTGCAGCCTACTTTGTTGTCCCTGCAGTCCTCGCTCGCTGTCCCCACACTAGACAATACCCTTCTTGTTGTCCTGCAATCCACAGACCGCTTCACTGCCCCTTGCATTCTCAGCCCTCCGCCAACACAGTTTCGGCCCCTACTTTTGTCGTCCAAACCACCAACAACTCATTTCAACCCTGAACCACCTATCCGACCTCCACCACCCATGGATCAAGCCCTAGTATGAGTTTGTCATATTTGTTATAATTTCATTTTCAAGTGTGTTTGATTGCAACCGCATATTTGCTTTCAGTAATAATATTTGTTTTTCCTATAGTGGTTTCGGTTAAGTCCGGCATCACCCTCACTGCTATCCCAGCCCTGCCCTCAGTTGTCGCTTTCGTTCCATGCCTTCTGCTTCACCGTCGTTCCAGCCCCCCTTTTGTTGTCCCAGCAATCCACAGCTTGTTTCAGCTCCTACCACACCACTCTCCAACCACCCAGCCAACCTCCACCACCCCAAATCAAGCTCTAAAATGAGTTTGTGTCTTGTTTTGTTGTAATTTACTTTCAAGTGAGTTTATTTGTAACCATCTATTTGTTTTTAGTAATAACTTTTTTTTCTATTGTGGTTTGGGTTAACTCCGATATCAATCTATTTTGTGTGTCTTTCGACAATAGTCAAGAATAAAATCAGTTAATCATGGTAAAAAAACATATGAGTATTAGCATTATGAATCAGATTTTCTTCCTAAACTTACGAGCTCCAATTTCGCTTTATAATACCAACAACACGTCCAGTTGGGCGACTTGTAACAGTAAGCGCAGATCCAGCAGAAACTTTTGCAAGATTAGCATTCCTTGGAGCATCATCAAAACTGCTTGGAACCAAATGAATGTCATCTTCCTCATCTTCATCTAAAAATATCATGTTAAATGTAATTTAATAACAAATAAAATGGAAGAAGAATAATCATTAATAAGCATAAAAAACACACCATCATCCACAGCAAGCAAGGACTTCTCCTCAGTCCACTGGTCTTGAGGCAAGAGCTCCACAGCAACAATATCTCCATCAAAAGCCCTATTCATGTTCACCCTACCATAAATCACTATCTCATCACCAACACTTTCGCTTCCAACATAAGCCTCAAATGGATTGTATCGGTTAACTCGAAGCTTTCCCTGCTGGTAAATTCTATGGAGAAGGCCAGAAGTGATCTCCGACATAGGTTTGTGCTGTATCAAAGAAAGGCAATCCAAACATATTAGTTATAGATTTTCATTAAAAATGAAAACTTTGCTCAAGAAGAATAAAAACCAAAATTAGTCCTCCGACTATGAAAAAGTGATCAATTTAATCTAGGAGTTTAAAGTATTACACTTTAGTCTCAAACTATTAAAAATTGATCCAAATTGATCCCTCTATTAAATTTCATAGTTAAAAGTAACAACAGCCGTTAACTTCGAGGGCATTTCAGAAATAAGAATTTAAATAATTTTTTTTTTATTATTACTCAATTTTGGACGTAATAAAGTATTTATCTATTATGTAAAAAAATATTTATCATTGCTCTATTTAAGTAATAAATTATTTTTATAATTTTATTTTGGGTATTGATAAAGCATTTAGATTCCTTAAGAGGGGTGAGCATATTTAATTATTTAATTCATGAAATAATGAATTGCCCTCATTCATAAATTTAAATACTTTTTATATATTAAAGTAGGCAAATAAAAAAAATTAAATTTCATTTAAAATTTTATTCCTAAAATACCTCAAAGTTAATAGTTGGTGTTAACTTTAACCATGAAATTCAACTTAGGAACTAATTTGGATCAATTTTTAATAGTCTAAGACTAAAGTGGAGCAGTTTAGAAGTCTAGGATTAAATTTATCACATGTTCATAGTTGGGGGACTACTTTGAGCTTTTGCTCGCTCCATAGTGTAACTTTAGGAAGATCACTAAACCTCAAGGTAGAGAACTTTTCGTTTCGATGGTCTTAGATCATCGACTTCTTCCTTTACAATGTCTAGAGCTGTCGGGATGACAACTAGGTCCAGTAAATTTGGCTGCTGAAGAGACCTTACATATGACTCCACTAAAAACATAAACATGTTCATTATGAGCTACAAGAAATACCCGACAAATTTTAAAACATTGCAACAGCAAAAAAATACCTGTTTCTGCAAAAAGTCCCTCTTCAATGGCTTTTTTCTTATTCTCTCTGTCATTGGTAATTAGTAATATTTGCGTGCTTCCACCTAAGTGGCTTTGATACCAATGAGCGGCAACCCGGATAGCTGAAAGACGGGCAAAGTGCTAATTTCTAAGAGTTATAATAAAACTTCTAAAAAGTTAGAAAAACCACAAAAAATTTTAACAATTGAGCCATGCATAAATTACATATAGATAGTCGAGGAGGTCTTCAAAAATGAAAGGAATCCGTGACAAACTATATCAATCTCCTTGGTGCTATTCAATGAGGACTACCTCTAAATGTATAGAAAAATAACAAAAAACCAAGAAAAAAATAAATGAAAACTACATGTTAGAACTAAAAAAATGTGAACGACAGGGAGGGCGGATACAGGTAAGGGGTAGACCCAGGTAGGTTACAAATTAACATGGCATGCCTGATGTAAACTAAATTTTAAAAGGGGCATTTACATGCATACCATCCAATTCTTATGTATTTACATATCTAACAGCTAAATTTTATTTTTTTTACAATATACCAACCAAATTTTTTATATAGCATCAAAATTACCACTATTTTGACTTTTAAACATTCAAATATATCTTTTAATGCTTGGGCTAGGTAGCAAATATGTAAAAAATAATTTTTAGGTGTTAGATATGTAAATCTTCCTTCTAAAAATGGTAGCTTCATACCAATATCATTAGGGTGTCATATTCAAAATTCTAAAAATGATGATAATAAGCTTACAATTACTACAAATAATATGTTGCAACTTATGGTATATTGTATTTTAAAATTTAGTTTAACTTATTCTTCCTTCTCTGTTCTTACAAGTTGTGTGTGCGCGCGCCTACAATGATATAGATGTAATAATAATTATTTTGTTTTTGCAATTTTGCATGTGCCCATGCAAATAAATTGATGGTTGTGCTTTTAATTAAATAATTTAACTCGTGCATATATGTGATTATAGCATAAACGTAAAAATCTCACTCTAACCCAAGCACGTCTAAAGCTTTCAAATGTATTAACCAAAAAAGAAACAAAGTTGTTCAAACCCACAAATGAAAATGGATTCTTATAGAATTTTGTGACATAATTAAAATAAATATATTTCTATTAGAGAAGGAAACAGAAAGCAACAACAACAACAACAAAAGCTCCACTTATCTTTAACAGCTTAACTTTCCAAAAAGCAATTGTCATTTACTTAGTAAAATAACTAAGAAAATCACCACTTTGCATAAGCACGTTTTATATGCTAAGTAGCTTCTAATTCTATGTCAAAGTATAATGACTGTTTTTGATGGAGCATAACAAAAACACAGCAATAGTCATACAAAATAACCTAATTATAGTGTGGAACAAATGTAAAATGTGAAGATGGCCATATGGATAAATTTAAAAGGTTTATACAATAGATTATAGCATCAAAAGTGTGAAAATTTGACTAATTAATATAGTTCTTGGGAAAATGAAATAAGGTAGCTTGTGCAAGAATAACACAAAAACTAGTGTGCCAATTGAGTGAAGGAGAAAAATCAGAAGAGGAATATGCAAGGAATAAAATGAACTAAATGTAAACAACATGGAAAATGGAGTCAACAGCACATGCATGTCAACAAGATTGTATAGCAAAGTACGATATATAAAGCTTGTACCAAATAATTGGGGCTAATGATAGTGATAATTGTGGAAAGGTAAACCTTACTTTCTTTTTTTTTTGGAAAATTGTATGTAAGGGTGTTAAGGCTCGTCACAACACAATAACTGGAATTCAAACAAATTCGAAAATTGTAAGTTTGGGTTAGCCCATTTTGCATTTCGATTCGAGGAGAGATCAAGTGAATTTTCAAATGAGCCAGCCTAAACTTCAAAATGAAGAGATTGATTTCAAATTGAGTCAAGTCACAAGCGAACAGCTTTTGAACTAGATCAATTAAAGTCAACTAATTGTATAAAATATTATACTCAGTACTCCGAAAGTGTAATTTATATAAAGGTTGTGCATGTGTTCACACAAACACAAATATGTGCATTTATCGTATATCAGATCAATTTTGACTTGAAAAGAAAATAATTCAAAAGAGACATTTTTTGAATAAGAGCACGTCAATTTTGAAATTATTTCAATTAGAATTGAATGGATTAGTGGACCATTTTTAGGTTACAAACATAATTACCAACCCCAAACCAAATCAAAAAGTGAGCATCAATCAAGAGACCCCAAAAAGCTTAAATTATGTTTAGGTTGACTTCGTCAAAACCTAAACATAACACATTTAACAGGAGGTATCTTTCATCCTGCCCATAAAAACCTAAAACAAAAAGTACTTTTTTATTGTTTTTTGGGTTGGTGTGCATAAATTTAGTTATTATATCAATTAAGTGTCGTGTTAGTGCTAATAGAGCTGTTTAATCATCATATCAGTTCAAGTCTGACACAAAAATTCGGTAATTATATCCATTAAGTTGTGTGTTAATACTAACCTTTAATACAATAATCTAGGCATGCTTGGATTTCATTTGTGCAAGGTTAAGGTTGAACTTTCCACCCATTTGATAAAACTATTCAAGTGCAGGTTTCCTTCAAAAAGAGTAGGTTCACTTTGACGACAAACTAGAACCTGGAACAATTTATACAAATAGACACGCCAAACTATATGTCATGTGGGTGGTTTGCAGTTAGGTAGATCGAGTTGAGTTTGGGTTTCATCATGATAATTTCGGGTAGAACTTTTTAACATGATTAAGAAATCTATTGGGATTGGGTAGTCGCCAATTAAGTTATTTTGGGCAACACAACACATTAAAATGAAGGGACTTTTACATGCATACCACCGAATTCCTATATACTTACATATCTAACACCTAAGCTTTAGTATTTACAGTTATACTACCCAAATCTTTGATGTCCCACAAAAATACTACTATATCTTTTCATACATAGGTAAGGTGGCGTGTATGTAAAACTTGAAGTTTACGTTTTAAATATGTAAATACATAAGAATTGAGTGAGCGGTATGCAAGTAAATCTTGCTAAAATGAATTGTATGTGGGTAGTTTCAAGAAAAGGGTGCTCGTGAAGATATTTTATGTAACGTTTACAAGTACCTAACTCCACTCCTTAAGCTTTCCCTTATTTTGTGTCTTTCGAAGAGGTCATCCAAAAGCTGAGGAATAGTGCTCGAGCTCAGCTCCCACTTACGTGTATTTATTGTCAAGCTATTTATCAATTTTGGACAGCTCGGCTTGCTAAGAAGCATGGGCGTACTTATACCACTCCTACTATATTGCGGCTACGGTCCTGGAAGCATTAACCAATACACATTCTTATCCCCCCCCCCNAGTAAATCTTCCTAAAATAAATTGTATGTGGGTAGTTTCGAGAAAAGGGTGCTCGTGAAGATATTTTATGTAACGTTTACAAGTACATAACTCCACTCCTCAAGCTTTCCCTTAGTTTGTGTCTTTCGAAGAGGTCATCCAAAATCTGAGGAATAGTGCCCGAGCTCAGCTCCCACTTGCGTGTATTTATTGTCAAGCTATTTATCAATGTTGGACAGCTCGGCTTGCTAAGAAGCATGGGCGTACCTATACCACTCCTACTATATTGCGGCTGGAAGAATTAACCAATACACATTCTTATATCCCCCCCCCCCCCCCCCCCCCCCCCCCCCCCCCCCCCCCCCCCNCGTCATCAACTACATGAGCAGCTCCCTAACTCAAAAGGTTTGGAGAGTGAATCTCAAAGTCATACTTTTGCTTTTCTCTTTTCCTTTAGACAAGTTAGTTTTCATTTTGTTCCTTGGAAGCTTAACAAAACCGCCCATTTTTGTGCCCAAATGACTATTTTACATAGTTTTTCTTTTGATATAGTCCCTGAATCGTCCAAGCTTTCTGTCAACCTCCGCGAGGATAGGGACACTCACAGCTCTGAGGACCTGGTTTTTTTACTCTTTGTACTCATTTTTATATTCAATGCAATATGCACATCCTTCAAAGATTATAAACTTCTTTCTTCCATAAAGAAATCAAGATCTTATCATGAATATAGTTAGATAGAGAAGTGAATGTGTGTGTGTGTGTGTGTGTGTGTGTGTGTGTGTGTGAAAATTTTATAGAGCATATTGAGAGTGAAGTTTCATCTTCAAAGTGTCTACATGGCACACTTCCTCTATGCATAGGTCAAGCTAACTGCTTATAATTTATTTAATAATTATGTTATAAATAATACTATATGCGTTCATGCGTTCTCATGAGTGCTATTATTGCTAATAGGCTAATAAAAAGCAAACCTCTGTCATTTCTGTCATTTGGGCTCTCCCCAACCATCTCTTTGACATAAGTATCCCTGAATTAGACGGGAAGAAGAGAACTTTATCAAATTCATGCATTTCTTCACATTAAATTGCAATTTAGATAAAACAAAAAACGAAGGAAAAAAAAAAGGTTGGTCAGTAAGGAAACTATATTTCAATCAGTGACACGGGAAATTGTAAATAAAAATTGCTTGAAAAATCAAAAAATGAAAGTATGCACTCAGCCGTTATACATGAAAAGATTTGCACTATCAATAAAACCAGAAGCATGCACTTACCTGTGATGCTCATTCGAGAAAACGAAAAAATTCTTCATGGCATCGGTGCAGAGAGTCTTGATCCTATTGTACACCGCCGCATTTTTGTTTCTAACCTCCTCCAGAACCACCGAGAGCACGACGACATTCTTTATCACTGGATTCTCAAGCAAATCGATCTGAAAATAATAATAATAATAATACAAACCACCAGAAATAAAGAACGGAAACATCCTCCGTGAAATTCCCAAAAGTACCTGATGGAGCACAACGTTGGTGTCGATGATTAGGATTGTGGAGGCAGCAGAGCTAAGCCGAGCAGAGGAAGCGTCGCAGACCTTACATATCACAGCGCCACAGTAGATGTCATCCCTGAGGTAGTGTTCTCTTACGACCTTTGAGATGATTGGAGTTAGAGCTAGGTAGGGACTTTTTTCGAAATAGAATAAAAGAAGGGCAACGCACCTTGATGACTCTTCCCTGCTTCGTCTTCTTCACGAACGATTTGCTCTGCAACATGGTTTCGTTGGCGGTTGGCGCGAATCGAGCAAAGGGAGAAGAGGGTAGGAAGAGGATGACGAGGGTTTTGCTGTTGATTTTGTTTTCGGACCAGACACGTGGGGTTGGAGTGCACGTGCCAGCGTAATTGTTGTCGCTGGGTCGGAGGGGTCTTTCTTCTAATTGAAATATTTTTGTTATATTAGAAGTCCCGATTTTATGGCCTCGGCAATGGCCAATTTATAATTATAATTTTTATCATTCGACACGAATCTCGAAGCATAACACAAATCTCAAGACGATATTTTAAGCAAGAAACATTTAAATCTTGATAAAAAGTCATCCAGAGTTTCTATTTCAGCAAACTTAGTCAAACTGGCCAGCTCGATAAAACGGACCTAATGATATAAAAACTAGTCAAATCAAGCTCAGATCAAGTCATTAAACCACCCTAAAAAAATTTCTGGACACACTCAGAAGGTCAAACAGTTGTCGACACTGGTATATTTCTACTTGAATCAAGCGGTTCGACAACGCGAATCCAACGAGCCCAAGATCACTCAATTCCGACATCGTTAAGGCACTCAAACGTCCATTAAACGCGACATGATTGGAGAAAACTCTCTGGACCGATGGTTGATATTCATACATTAATTGCACCCAGAACACTATAAATAGACATTCACATCTCGCATGAAAGGTGGCTGGAAGCTTCAAATAAAACTGGAAGCTCTAAGAATGAGCTGAAGTTCAGCACCATCCCGATCGTCGTTGACCACAGTCGGGTCGTCGTCGACACTCGTCAATCGCAATCATCCACTGTCGATCACCATCAATCAGACATTGTCAGTCATCGTCGTGGGACATGAGCTCATCACTTTGGTCTATGTGTTAATAACGACCTACGTGGTTCACAGTTCGAGCAACTCCCGACTCCAGCCCCGGCAGCCTACGGACGTCATTCATACTCGCCACTACAGCTTATGTGGATCACAGCTCCTGTAACTGCTTACTGTAGTTTCTTTGGTTAATCAACACTTCTGAAGCAGCAATCTACAACACTCACAATGGACTAATACCTTCACAATAATTAATAACGACTCTTGCAACATGTTGTCACTAAGAACTACAGCCAAATTATAGTTATACAACTTTGTAATTCCATCTTCCATAATTTAGCGAAAGAATAGACATGTGTACACATCATTCATAGTGAATTATTTCAACTAGGCTAAGCCCCGTGATTTTTCCCTCTTTCAAGGGTTTTCCATATAAAAAGTTGAAGTGTGAGCTCATGGAATGCGAAGGTGAGGCGTAGGAGAGGTTCTCGAGGGTGTCTCGTCAACCCCTCTCAAGCGATAGATCAACGGAGCGGATAGTGATCTTGCTAGTGAAGAGTTTATGTCATATGGTAGAGGGATTTAGTGAGAAGATATGTTGGTTAGTCTTTTGTGGTAATGTGTTGTAGATCGATGTGTTTGAGCTTGAGATGATCGTGAATGAAGTGATAGTCCACCTCTTTGTACTTTTGTACGGGCTGAGTTGTTAGTCAGGGCTATTGTAGATGTGTTGTCATTGTAGAGATTGGTAGGTTGTTGAGAAATGTTGGTGAGCTTCTGAAGCAATCTCTGAAGTCAAATGATTCATGTAGTAGCTTTTGCTAAAGTCTCGTATTTTGCTTCAGTTGATGACCCTAAATACACATAGTAATCGGTTATAGGTATTTTATAGATTGGATTACTTGCCTATTTGGCATTGGCATATGCATGTAGTTTAAAGTTGTTGGGTGTAAGGTTTTTTGAGCATTTGAAAATGTTGAGTAGTAGGAGTGCGCATAAATTGGCTCAAAAAATTAACATTAAAAGTAATGTCAGGGTGAGTTACTGTGAGATATTGTAGGGAGCCAATTAAATGTTTACATTGGTGATCATCGGTCAGAGGTGAAGGATGTCTTCTTGCAAAGAGTCATTTTAGATTAATGCTTTTCTTGCAGGTGTTGCTTAGCTCTCCTCCTACTGAACATGATTCACTGTGTTGCATGCCTATAACTTGCTCTAACCCATTGTTTTGCAGATCAAGTCTTTTTTTTACTTTTGCTATGTACTTTTCAGAGTCCCCATAATGTATGAGCACGATTTTCGGGATTCTAGACGAGCGAAACCCTGTGAAGAAGATTAAGAGTCGTGTGTTCGTGGCACAAACCTTAGTTTTATATCTCTTTGATGTATAGAATTAGGATAAGGCTTGTATATGTGAGGTGCTTGGCCACCTTTATTTTTCTGGGACATGTTGACTACCCAACGACACCCGACCTTTCTTTCTCTTATGTATGGCTGTTGACCTCACTTTTGGTTGAGGTCTAGAAATTTCTTTAGTAGCCTAGGTCTAGCTATAGGACTTNGGGGTTAGAAGCTTCAGAGAGAACTGGAAGCTCTAAGAAGGAGCTGAAGTTCAGCACCATCCCGACCTTCGTTGACCACTGTCGATCGTCATCGGCCACCACCGGGCCGTCGTCGACACTCGTTGATCGCCATCATCCACTGTCGACCGTCATTGTCGTTCATCACCAATCATCATCGATCACCGCCAATCAGACACCGTCNAGGGTTGGAAGCTTCAGAGAGAACTGGAAGCTCTAAGAAGGAGCTGAAGTTCAGCATCATCCCGACCTTCGTTGACCACTGTCGATCGCCATCGGCCACCATCGGGCCGTCGTCGACACTCGTTGATCTCCATCATCCACTGTCGACCGTCATTGTCGTTCATCACCAATCATCATCGATCACCGCCAATCAGACACCGTCAGTCATCGTCGTGGGACATGAGCTCATCACTACGGTCTGTGTGTCAACAACAACCTACGTGGTTCACAGCTCGAGCAGCTCCCAACTCCGCCCCGGTAGCCTACGGACGTCATTCATACTCGCCACTACGCCCTATGTGGATCACATCTCCCGTAACTGCTTACTATGGTTTCTTTGGCAATCAACACTTCTGAAGCAGCCATCTACAACACTCACGTTGGGCTATTAGCTCCACAGCAATCAACAATGATCATTGCAACATGTTGTCACCAAGAACTACAGCCCAATTATAGTTATACAACTTTGTAATTTCATCTTCCTTAATTTAGGGGAAGAATGAGCATGTATACTCATCATTCATAGTGGATTATTTCAAATAGGCTAGGCCCCGTGGTTTTTCCCTCTTTCAAAGATTTTCCACGTAAAAAGTCGAGGTGTCTCCTCCTGCTTACTTCTCTTCTGTTATCTGTGTGTGTTGAATTCTCNCTGTATACTCATCATTCATAGTGGATTATTTCAATTAGGCTAGGCCCCATGGTTTTTCCATCTTTCAAAGGTTTTCCACGTAAAAAGTCGAGGTGTCTCCTCCTGCTTACTTCTCTTCTGTTATCTGTGTGTGTTGAATTCTCGTGCAAAGCTAAGACGATAATTCATTACTCTACCGCCACAAATTTTATGACACGCATCATATATACATCATATATATATATATATAAGTAAATCCTCATAAGTGCTTAGAGCTCATGGAAGGCGAACGTAAGGCGTAGGAGAGGTTCTCAAGGGTGTCTCTTTAACCCCTCTCAAGCGATAGATCAGCGGTCCAGATAGTGATCTTGTTAGTGAGGAGTTTATGTCATGTGGTAGAGGGATTTAGTGAGAAGATATGTTGGTTAGTCTTTTGTGGTAATGTGTCGTAGATCGATGTGTTTGAGCTTGAGATGATCGTGAATGAAGAGATAGTCCGCCTCTTTGTACTTTTTTATCGGCAGAGTTGTTAGTCAGGGTTATTGCAGATGTGTTGTGAGTGTAGAGATTGGTATGTAGCTGAGAAATGTTGGTGAGCTTCTAAAGCAATCTCCGGAGTCAAATGGTTTATGCAGTAGCTTTTGCTAAAGTCTCGTATTTTGCTTCAGTTGATGACCCTAAATGCACATAGTAATCGGTTATAGATTTTTTATAGATTGGATTACTTGCCTATTTGGCGTTGGCATATGCATGTAGTTTAAAGTTGTTTTGTGTAATTGGAAGTCCACATTTTACAGTGTCTTTTAAATATTGGGGAGGCCTTTTGAGCATTTGAAAATGTTAGAGTAGTAGGAGTATGCATAAATTGNCCGGCAGAGTTGTTAGTCAGGGTTATTGCAGATGTGTTGTCAGTGTAGAGATCGGTATGTAGCTGAGAAATGTTGGTGAGCTTCTAAAGCAATCTCCGGAGTCAAATGGTTTATGCAGTAGCTTTTGCTAAAGTCTCGTATTTTGCTTCAGTTGATGACCCTAAATGCACATAGTAATCGGTTATAGATTTTTTATAGATTGGATTACTTGGCATATGCATGTAGTTTAAAGTTGTTTGGTGTAATTGGAAGTCCACATTTTACGGTGTCTTTTAAATATTGGGGAGGCCTTTTGAGCATTTGAAAATGTTAGAGTAGTAGGAGTATGCATAAATTGGCTCAAAAAATTAACATTAAAAGTAATGTCAGGGTGAGTTACCGTGAGATATTGTAGGGAGCTAATTAAATGTTTATAATGGTGATCATTGTTCGGAGTTGAAGGATGTCTTCTTGCAAAGAGCCATTTTAGATTAATGCTTTACTTGCAGGTGTTGCTCAGCTCTCCTCCTACTGAACATGATTCACTACGTTGCATGCCTATAACTTGCTCTAACTCCGTTGTTTTGCAGATCAAGTCTTTTTTGACTTTTGTTATGTACTTTTCAGAGTCCCCATGCTCGAGTTTGTATTATGAATAATGTATGGGCACAATTTTCGGGATTCCATACGGGTGAAACCATGTGACGAGGACCAATAGTCGTGTGCTCGTGTCACATACCTTAGTTTTATATCTCTTTGATGTATAGAATTGGGATAAGGCTTGTATATGTGAGGTGCTTGGCCACCTTAATTTTTTTGGGACATGTTGACTACCCAACGACACTCGACCTTTCTTTCTCTTATGTATGGCTTACTTTTCTTTATAATTCATAGTGTGTCTTGATGTTACTCTTTTTGTAGCTTGTGAATTGTTTGGGAACCATGCGAACATAAATTAGGCTACCTAAGGAAGATTATAAATTTTCTACAAAATCATAATAAAATATTAAGATTAATCAAAATTTAGGATTAAAAATATTTCAAGTTTTTCAAAATATGCTCTTACTTTTCCTCATGACCTTCGGGCCGAATTTAAAACAAATTTGTATTGCATTAAAATTACCTAAGTCATTTCTAGTAGGGCTTCCATGCTTCATACTTTAGATAAATGCATTATATTGCATGTCACAAAGAAAAGTTTTAGTACTTCTTCAACATAGATTTTAACTTAGGTGGTTAGCACACTCAGGCTGTTAGAAGCTTCCCTTATCCATACGAGATATAAGTCTTTTGTGAGAATGTTTTCAGCTTTGTAATTGGACCTCTCTCTTCTCTTCTTTTCAACAACTTCCTCACAATTTTGGTAAGTACAAGTCCCACTTCTACTTTTTACTTACATAGGGTCATCGGATTGATAGTTTCCTTCCCTTGACCTTAGGACTATTGTGGTCTTCTTTGACGATGTAATTCACGGATTTCTGACAAGGGATCTCTAGTTGTATTGGGTCTACTACATTCACGAACAGGTAGACTTTAAGTCCTGATAACTTGGGATGATGGATCTTAGGGCCCGATTGTGGATATGTTGTCGCTCATTTGGGATACAATGATTCACCCTCTACCCTTATGGCCTGGTTAGGCCTTAGAAATAGAGTCTGGACCCTATGGAATGACCTGATTATTCCGCGGGCCACATGCGACAATGAGCCGCTACCCATATAAGATGTGAGAGATTCACTTTCTGTCATGTGGCTTAGTTATAACTCAGAAGGTAGTGAGATGTTCGTATAAGATAATTTTTCTTTGTGACACCCTTTTACTAGTCATCATATAAGTGTAAACATGATTTCTTTAATCGAGAGTATTCCTGGACACCCCCCAATATGTAACTAACCAAAGGGATGTGTCCCTTTAAGAGCTGCTCTTAACCTCAGAACAAACATACACACTTGACACTCTAGTTGAGAGTTGTGTTCATAGGGTCTTCTTCGTGGATATATTCCAAAACATTTTATATACAATCTCATTTTGAACATACGGTATCAGGCAGCCGCACGAAATTTACTTTATGAAAGTTCTCCACATTATTTGTCTTTTTTGTGNTAACAAACAAACACACTTGACACTCTAGTTGTGAGTTGTGTTCGTAGGGTTTCTTCGTGGATATATTCCAAAACATTTTATATACAATCTCATTTCGAACATACGGTATCAGGCAGCCGCACGAAATTTACTTTATGAAAGTTCTCCACATTATTTGTCTTGTTTGTGTATCTTTATTGCATGTCCTTATTTTCCGATTCCTCTCTTTTCCATATCATCCCGAAAAAAAAAATATATTTACTTAAAAAAGGAAATCATATGACAATAGATAAACTAATGACTCCAAAAAGATAAGGAGAAAAAAANTTTTGTGTATCTTTATTGCATGTCCTTATTTTCCAATTCCTCTCTTCCCCATATCATCCCGAAAAAAAAAAATATTTACTTAAAAAAGGAAATCATATGACAATAGATAAACTAATGACTCCAAAAAGATAAGGAGAAAAAAAAAAAGGCGAAAACAATAATTTCAAATATGTCTACTCTTGGGTTTGCATTATTATTTTGTGCCTTAAATTTTCAAAATTAATCATTCCATCAATTACATAAGCTAAGTAATATATAATTATCATTAGAGCTAGCAACAAGATGCTTTGGCAGAAAAGCTCCATATATTATTTTAATAGTTTATATATAAATTTCACTCAAATGAAGTGTTAGATATCTCATCAAGATTAAGGAATGAGTTAATCACGCACATATCCAGTGGCACCGGCCAAAGAATAAAGCTCTGTAAGCCTCAATTGACCTCCATGAATGATGCTGGACGTGGCATTTAGAAATGCATTTAAACATTAGCACCAAACAAATATATTAAATTTTTAATTTTGAAGTAAAAGTTTGTTAATCATATAAAGCTAAATTTTCTATGATAAACTATTCAAATAATAATTTTGAATTTTTTATTTAAATAGAAAATTTGATTGATTTTTTTATTTTAGGTTATGGAAGTATTTTGGAGATCTCGTACCAAAAAATAAAAAAAAACACATCATTTTTTGGCTTTAAAAGATCTTATAATATGTCACGGTTGCCTTTAAATTTATTCGTCGTTACAATTACAATACAGTCATTCAAGTAAAGGTTTGGCATCCCACAACAACAAGCATATACATATATATATATATATATA
>JXCR01147752.1:223783-258409 GCA_002079205.1 Phalaenopsis hybrid cultivar
TAAAGATCGGAGTTTTAGCTCAACCCTAACTCCAAAAACTGTTTTTGGGAAGAGATAGATTCACATATCATCGAATACTCATAACCTTTGAATCAGAGGAAGAACCAGCCTTTTTTTCTGCCCCTTATCTCTAATTTTCAAATTTTAGTAAAAAGATTATTAATTTTTAATTAAAAATTAAAAAAAAAAAAGATTTTGCAGTGAAAGCTCTCTGCTTGAACTGAGATGGCAACTTCTCTGCTTCAGGTTAATGGAAGGGGAGCAGTGAGAGGAGAGACAGTGGCGAAGCTGAAGGTGGCCATTAATGGCTTCGGAAGGATTGGAAGAAACTTCCTCAGATGCTGGCATGGAAGAAAGAACTCTCCGCTTGATGTCGTCGTTGTAAACGATAGCGGCGGAGTTAAAAATGTATGTAAATTATGTCTTTTATTTGGAGGTAAGTGTCAAAATGGCTCTTGATTCTTTAAAGGTGGGTATGAATTTAGCTCAAATTGATTCTAATTTTGGCTCTGATTTTAGGATCTATTTTTTTTCGAGTGGATTTCGAGGTTTAAATATTTTCGTATATATAGAAATTATATATATAATGTGAAATAAAATCAAATATAATGTATCATGTGCAGGTTTCAAGTTGGAAAAGATCCAATCAATTTGAGCCACCTCGTTTCAATTTCAAGCTAGAATGCATCCAAATAATGCAATTTCAGTCGGCTTGTTTTGATTTTGAGGAGGATTGAGCCAATTTCAAGTTGGAACAGATTCAAATAACTCAATCTGAGCAAGCTCGTTTCGATTTCGAGCTTGATCAAAGCTTGGCTAAATTTCGAGACCAATTGGCTCAGAATAGAAATATAAATTACAATGAGTTGCAAGCCGATTTTGAGCCACACTCAATCAATTTAAGCCAATTTCATATCATTAACATCACTATTCTTATCTCAAATTTTATAAACATTTTAATTTAGTCTTCCATTTCTCGATATGGGTTTATATAGTTTCCATGAAAAATTAATGGGATATTTACATTCATAGTCCTTAATTCATATGGATTCACGTATCTCACACAAAAAACTTCTTATATTTACACGCACAACACTCAATTCTTCAGTATCACATCGAAAACAACACTAATTACCACATTTTAATAGCAAAATTCATCTTTTCATGCATAGATAAACTGTTTTGCATGTAAATATGGAAGTTTAGGTGTGAGATTATGTAAATTTTGCCTCGATTTAACACTTTACTCCAAATTCTTTATAATAATTAGAGTTAAGAAATGTTCAGTAATATAAATTATATATATATTTTTTCTTAATAGTTACTGTCTGTTGGGATACTTGCAGGCGTCTCATCTGCTGAAATATGATTCAATGTTGGGGACATTTAAGGCAGATGTGAAGATTGTTGATGGTGAAACCATTAGTGTTGATGGAAAGCCTATAAAGGTGGTTGCCAATAGGGATCCTTCGAAGCTCCCTTGGGCTGATCTTGGCATAGATATTGTTATTGAGGTAAATATCATAAACGTCACATAAGTCTTATATATTTACATATTTAACGTCAAATTTGCATATTTATATATACACCACTCAAATTTTTGACTTCATATAAGAAAAAAATAATACAATATTGTGACTTAGGGTCTATTTGGGGCAGCTGCAACTATTTGAAGAAGCAGCTGCGAAGCTGTTGATATTCAAAAAATTGTGGTGACTGTTACAATTATTTTTTCAAAAAGTCTGATCATAACTTGTAGAAGCCACCACACTTAACTAGATAAGGCTGCAAAACACAATTTTCATAAGCTGCAATGTTTTTTTTTTTTTTTAATGATAAAACAGCATTTTGTTTGGTGCGAGACCATATCGTAAACACGCGGTTTCCACGAACGCAACGTAATTTTTTTAAAATAAAATACACATTTTCATGCGCAGATTTTAATACCGTGCCTCGAAAAAGTTAATTTAGAACTTTAAATGTTAAATATGTAAATGCATAAGAATTGTTTGGTATGTTTGTAAATTTTCCTTTTTTCAAGGGCATTTACATGCATATCACATCATAGCATTCAAATATCTGTCATCATATTAAAAAATGCACATTTTCATGCCTAAATATTTAATAACTAAGTAATATAAACATAAACATCAAAATTTAGATGTTACATGTTAATATATAAGCATTCCATGACATTTATGTAAATTCCTTTTTTTTTAATTGATAGCTATGTCATCAATAAATATTGATTAATATTTACAGATTTACCTACTTACATATTATATAATTCTTTTGTATTTATACGTCTAACATCTAAATTTTAATGATTATCTACATTATCATAACCTCAAAACATATGCATGAAAGACATTTTACTTGAAAAAAAGTCTTAATTTTTATGTGATGCTGAATATTTTGTTGGTATATAAGTAAATATTACAATTAACGTGGTAGACATGTAAATATGTTAAAATTGCATGGCATATATGTTTCAACTATTTTGTCTAGAATGTTATAATTGTTTATCGTCAATGTGATAAAAATACATTTTTTCATGCATATATGACATGTATGTAAAAATTTAAACTTATATGTTAGATGTGTAAATACATAAGAATTAAGTGGTATATGTGTAAATCTTCCTAAAACAATTTGGGTTGATTATGTGAAGGGAACTGGTGTATTTGTCGACGGCCCGGGCGCTGGAAAGCACATACAAGCCGGCGCTAAAAAAGTTATAATTACAGCGCCGGCCAAAGGAGCTGATATCCCAACCTATGTGTTCGGAGTTAATGAAGGAGATTACTACCATGAGGCCTCCGATATAATAAGGTTTGTTCAGTTCATTCAAATTATTTTTTGGGAAATTTACATTTATACTTTCTAATTTTTATCTATTTACATATCAAATAAATAAAATTTGACATTTACCTTTATAACATTGTGACGTAAACTTATACATAAGAAAGTGCATTGCATTTTGAAGGAGCGAGTGATTGTGATATTTTTGTTGTAATATTGAAGATTTGATTGGTATGCATGTAAATATGAATATTTAGGTGTTAGATAATTGAATGGATAAGAATTATGCGGTATGTTTGTAAATGCCGTATTAAAAAATTGGGATATATGTATTAACTTATGATCATCTAAACTTTAAACTTTATGTACATACTGCAACATATTCGTGTTCTCAGCATTTGTTGAGAGGTTTGTAGGTAAAATTTGAAGTTTAGCTGGTTGATATGTTAATACATAGAAATGAGGGGTTAGGAATGTGAATCTCCATAAAAAATCACATTAGATATTTCATGAATGTCTTTTTTGAGTATTTTGTTGTGGGTTTTTTGGTCATTATCTTTTCTTGAGGGGTGTATATGCACACCACCTAATTCCTATGTATTCCCTTAAAGTGTCAAAATAGCCTTCAACTGTTTACATATTGTTGTTTTAATCTGAGAATTTATAGATGTGTCAAAATAGTTCCCGACTAATTTAAATTTGAGTTCTAACAGTTTTCAAAGATGATCATTTCAAACCCAATTTAAAGAGGCTGACATATATGTAAAAAACTGAAGTTATGTGTAAGATATGTAAATATGTAGGAATTATTTTAAAATACATACCACTCTTATGTATTTGCATATCTAACACCTAAATTTTACATTTAACTTCTATAACATTCATACATTTATATTTTTCAAAAGTGAAATACACTTTTCATGCATAGGAAAATTGGTATTTATGTAAAAATTAAAAAGAATTGAGTGTTATTTATGTAAATGTTTCTGTACATTCTGCTCCCCATGTTTGAGTTATTTTGTAATTTGTTTATTTGTTTATGCACTGCATTAATGAATCAGCAATGCATCTTGCACGACAAACTGCCTGGCGCCTTTTGTGAAGATCATAGATGAGGAGTTCGGTGAGTTATGTAAACAATAATAACAATATTGTAATTTAATTTTTTTGAAGGGCATAATTGAAATTTTGTTTTGTTAAAACTTTGGTGAATGGATTCGTGTAGGTATTGTGAAGGGCACCATGACCACAACTCACTCTTATACAGGAGATCAGGTGATAACCTCTCTCTAATCATCATAAAATACTCCTCATTTATAATTGTGGAAATTTTTTTTTTTAGGACTCCACACGTAGTTCTACGTGCGAACTCCAATAATATGTTGTTATGTGTGCTATATTGCGAAGGTTATTGAAGTGAAACAGTATAGGTTATTTTGGGGTTATTAAAAAAAAACTCATATATTTCATTGTAATAACCCAAAATAAACTCAGCGGTTTCATTTTAATAACCCGGAAATAACACTGCGAATGTTATTTTGGTTTATTTCTGAGTTATTGAAGTGAAAATAATTCACTTCGATAAAATATCAATAACCCTGAAATGACACCGCGGAGTTTATTTTGAGGTTATTGAAAAAAAATACATATATTCCACTTCAATAACCCTCGAAATAACACCGAGACTGTTAGTCTGTAGTTATTTTCGGGTTATTTTTAATACACAGTTTAAAGCCATGCTCCGAATATAAAATTTTTACTATAATTGGAGCAATTCCATGTATAGGACTTGTACTATTATTTTTTACAAAACAATCCATGACATGAAACCCTAATTCCAGCGGCTCCTGGACGCCTCACACCGCGANAGGAGTTAAAAATGTATGTAAATTATGTCTTTTATTTGGAGGAAAGTGTCAAAATGGCTCTTAATTCTTTAAAGGTGGGGTGTGAATTTAGCTCAAATTGATTCTAATTTTGGCTCTGATTTTTTGATCTAATTTTTTCGAGTCGATTTGGAGGTTTAAATATTTTCATATATATATAATGAGAAATAAAATCAAATATAATGTATCATGTGCAGATTCCAAGTTGGAAAAGATCCAATCAATTTGAGCCACCTCGTTTCAATTTCAAGCTAGAATGCATCCAAATAATGCAATTTGAGTCGGCCTGTTTTGATTTTGAGGAGGATTGAGCCGATTTCGAGTTGGAACAGATTCAAATAACTCAATCTGAGCCAGCTCGTTTCGATTTCGAGCTGGATCAAAGCTCAGTTAAATTTCGAGACCAATTGGCTCGGAATAGAAATATAAATTACAATGAGTTGCAAGCCGATTTTGAGCCACACTCAATCCATTTAAGCCAATTTGAGACCATTAACATCACTATCTATAAGCTATTCTTATCTCGAATTTTATAAACATTTAAATTTAATCTTCCATTTCTCAATATGGGTTTATCTAGTTTCCATGCAAAATTAATGGGATATTTACATTCATAGTCCTTAATTCTTATAGATTTATGTATCTCACACAAAAAACTTCTTATATTTACACGCACAACACTCAATTCTTCATTATCACATCGAAAACAACACTAATTACCACATTTTAATAGCAAAATTCACCTTTTTATTCATAGATAAATTGCTATGCATGTAAATATGGAAGTTTAGGTGTGAGATTATGTAAATTTTGCCTGGATTTAACACTTTACTCCAAATTCTTTATAATAATTAGATTTAAGAAATGTTTAGTAATATAAATTATATATTTTTTTTCTTAATAGTTACTGTCTGTTGGGATACTTGCAGGCGTCTCATCTGCTGAAATATGATTCAATGTTGGGGACATTTAAGGCAGATGTGAAGATTGTTGATGGTGAAACCATTAGTGTTGATGGAAAGCCCATAAAGGTGGTTGCCAATAGGGATCCCTCGAAGCTCCCTTGGGCTGATCTTGGCATAGATATTGTTATTGAGGTAAATATCATATACATCACATAAGTTTATATATTTACATATTTAATGTCAAAATTTCATATTTATATACATACCACTCAAATTTTTGACTTCATATAACAAAAAAAAAAAATACAATATTGTAACTTAGGGTCTATTTGGGGCAGCTGCAACTGTTTGAAGAAGCAACTGCGAGGCTGTTGATATTAAAAAAAATTGTAGTGACTATTACCATTTTTTTTTCAAAAAATATGATCGTAGCTTTCTAGCAGTCACCCCGCTCACAAAAAAGAGTGGTGCGACACAATGTTGTAAACACACGGTTTCCCCAAACACAACATAAATTTTTTCAAATAAAATTCACATTTTCATGCTTAGATTTTTATATCATGCCTTGAAAATGTTAATTTAGAACTTTAAATGTTAAATATGTAAATGCATAAGAATTGTTTGGTATGTTTGTAAATTTTCCTTTTTTAAAGGGCATTTACATGCATATCGCATCATAGCATTCAAATATCCATCATCATATAAAAAAAATATGGATATTAATTATTTTTAGAAAGTGAAATGCACATCTTCATGCCTAAATATTTAATAACTAAGTAATATAAATATAAACATCAAAATTTAGATGTTACATGTTAATATATAAGAATTCCATGACATTTATGTAAATTCTTTTTTTTTTAATTGATAGCTATGTTATCAATAAATATTGATTAATATTTACTGATTTACCTACTTACATATTATATAATTCTTATGTATTTATACATCTAACATCTAAATTTTAATAATTATCTATGTTGTGAGATATGTACTTCTTAGCATAGAAATGAAACGCAAAGAACACAAACAAACACATATCGTTTACGTGGTTCGATCCAACTGGATCTACGTCACGGGAGGGAATCAATCAAATAGTTCACTAAGACAAAAGAAATGAAAAATACATAGTTTATACATAGAGATGAGCCCTCATCTTCCTTCTATGACTTCCCTCCCAAGCGACACCTTGATACAAGGCTTCAAGATGCTCTCATTCTCTCTAGCTCTCTAGCTATTCTCTCCTCCTTTGTGGTAGCTTAAGATCTCTTCCCTTGCTCCCTAGGCCTCACACCTTCTCTATATTTATAGGAGTAAGAGAGTGGTAGGTGGGCGTAGGTGAACAATAAGTGAGATGTGGTAGGTGAGTGGTACCACATTACAAAAGTGTTTTTTTACCTTAGTTCAATAATGGGGGGGTCAAAATAACAATTCATATTATCATAACGTCAAAACATATGCATGAAAGACATTTTACTTGAAAAAAAGTCTTAATTTTTATGTGATGCTGAATATTTTGTTGGTATATAAGTAAATATTACAATTAGCGTGGTAGACATGTAAATATATCAAAATTGCATGGCATATATGTTTCAACTATTTTGTCTAGAATCTTATAATTGTTTATCGTCAATGTGATAAAAATACATTCTTTCATGCATATATGACATGTATGTAAAAATTGAAACTTATGTGTTAGATATGTAAATACATAAGAATTAAGTGGTATATGTGTAAATCTTCCTAAAATAATTTGGGTTGATTATGTGAAGGGAACTGGAGTATTTGTCGACGGCCCGGGCGCTGGAAAGCACATACAAGCCGGAGCTAAAAAAGTTATAATTACAGCACCGGCCAAAGGAGCAGATATCCCAACCTATGTGTTTGGAGTTAATGAAGGAGATTACTACCATGAGGTCTCCGATATAATAAGGTTTGTTTATTTCATTCAGATTAAATTTTGGCAAATTTACATTTATACCTTTTTATCTATTTACAAATCAAATAACTAAAATTTGATATTTACTTATGCATGAGAAAGTGCATTGCATTTTGAAGGAACGAGTGATTGTGATATTTTTGTTGTAATATTGAAGATTTGATTGGTTTGCATGTAAATATGAATATTTAGGTGTCAGATAATTGAATACATAAGAATTATGCGGTATGTTTGTAAATGCCGTATTAAATAGTTGGGATATATGTATTAACTTATGATTAGGGGTGTAAACGAACCGAACACAAACGAACAGAGCTTGTGTTCGTGTTCGGTTCGTTTAAAATTTAGTTTGTTTGAAATAAGCTCGTGTTCGAAGTCACTGTTCGTGTTCGTTTCTTAACGTACAAGTCGAACACGAACCGAACATGAGCTGTTCGCGAACGACCAATATATATAAATAATATAGTATATTAATTATGTAATTTATATTATATAAATATATAATATCCATAAGTATATTACTAATATAGTATATGAATTTATTATTATTATTAATGTATTATATAATATAATTTATAAAATTTAATTTTTTAAAATATCATATATATTATTATTATTAATTTATTATATATTATAATTTATAAAATTTAATTTCATATATTATTATTATTATTTTATTATATATTATAATTTATAAAATTTAATGTTTTAAAATATTCATAAATTTTTTATATATAATTATTTTAAACTATTTTATATTTCGAACAATAATGATTCGAACACGAACGAACTCATCACTGTTCGTATTTAATTCGTTTAACTAACCGAACGAAAAAAATTTGTTCACGTTCGTCTCGTTTACTTATTGAACGAATCAAACACAAACTCCTTGACGAACCGAACACGAACTGTTCACGAACAACGAGCTTTTTTGGCAGCCCTACTTATGATCATCTAAACTTTAAACTTTATGTACATACTGCAACATATTTGTGTTCTCAGCATTTGTTGGGAGGTTTGTAGGTAAAATTTGAAGTTTAGTTGGTTGATATGTTAATACATAGAAATGAGGGGTTAGGAATGTGAATCTCCATAAAAAATCAAATATTAGATATTTCATGAATGTCTTTTTTGTGTATTTTGCTGTGGTTTTTTTGGTCATTATCTTTTCTTGAGGGGTGTATATGCACACCACCTAATTCCTATGTATTCCCTTAAAAGTGTCAAAATAGCCTTCAACTATTTACATATTGTTGTTTTTATCTGAGAATTTATAGATGTGTCAAAATAGTTCCCGACTATTTTAAATTTGAGTTATAGCAGTCTTCAAAGATGATTATTTCAAACCCAATTTAAAGAGGCTGGCGTATATGTAAAAACTGAAGTTATGTGTAAGACATGTAAATATGTAGGAATTATTTTAAAATACATACCACTTTTATGTAAATTTTACATTTAACATCTATAATATTCATACATTTATATTTTCATAAGTGAAATACATTTTTCATGCATAGGAAAATTGGTATTTATGTAAAAATTAAAAAGAATTGAGTGTTATTTATGTAATGTTTCTGTACATTATGCTCCCAATGTTTGAGTTATTTTGTAATTTGTTTATTTGTTTATGCATTGCATTAATGAATCAGCAATGCATCTTGCACGACAAACTGCCTGGCGCCTTTTGTGAAGATCATAGATGAGGAGTTCGGTGAGTTATATAAACAATAGTAATAATATTGTAATTTAATTTTTTTGAAGGGCATAATTGAAATTTTGTTTTGTTAAAACTTTGGTGAATGGATTGGTGTAGGTATTGTGAAGGGAACCATGACCACAACTCACTCTTATACAGGCGATCAGGTGACAACCTCTCTCTAATCATCATAAAATTCTCCTCATTTATAATTGCGCATTTTTTTTTTCAGGACTTCGGACGTAATTTGCATGCAAACTCTAATAATGTATTGTTATGTGTGTTATATTGCGAAGGTTATTGAAGTGAAACTGTGGAGGTTATTAAAAAAAAACTTTAATATTTCATTACAATAACCCAAAAATAAACTCAGCGGTTTCACTTTAATAATCCGGAAATAACACCGCGGATGTTATTTTGAGTTATTTCTTGGTTATTCCAGAGTTAAATATCAATAACCCTGAAATATATCACCATGAAGTTATTTCGTGGTTATTGAAGAAAAACACATAGTTCACTTCAATAACTACCGAAATAACATCAAGAATGTTAATCCGTAGTTATTTTCGAATTATTTCAAGGTTATTGCGGAGTATACATTTTCACTTTAATATTTTTTTTTATGTAAGTCTGATATAACACACATGACGATATATTAGTGAGAGTTAACACTTATAACCATGCTCCTGATATAAATTTTTTTCTATAATTGGGGCAATTACATGTATGGGACTTGTAATATTATTTTTTACAAAACAATCCTTGACATGAAACCCTAATTCCAGCGGCTCCTGGACGCTTCACACCGCGACCTCCGCCGCGCGAGGGCGGCCGCTCTGAACATCGTCCCGACGAGCACCGGAGCGGCGAAGGCCGTCTCCCTCGTCCTTCCTCGGCTCAAAGGAAAGCTCAACGGAATCGCTCTTCGAGTCCCGACCCCCAATGTCTCTGTGGTCGATCTCGTCGTCAATGTCTCGAAGAAAGGAATCACCGCCGACGAAGTTAACGATGCCTTCCGCCGCTCCGCCGACGGTCCCCTCAACGGCGTCCTCGCCGTCTGCGATGCCCCCCTCGTGTCCGTCGATTTCCGCTGCACCGACGTCTCATCCACCATTGATTCCACTCTCACCATGGTTATGGGCGACGATATGCTCAAGGTGGTCGCTTGGTATGACAATGAGTGGGGTTACAGGTACCTTGTTTCTCCACCCATAAAATTTGAATTTTTTTTATTTAGGGCCAGGTTGGGGCAGCTTTGTGCCTTTAAAAATGATATCTGTCGCATTTGAATTTTTTACACTAAGCGTAGATTGCGGGCCGTGATCAACCCGCGGCCGTCTTTCAGGATAAACTACTTATCATGAAATGCACAAGCTGTCCCAAATAGACCCTTAGTTAATTCTTTTTCGACGGAAAGATTTATTAGGTGTGAAGTTCGTACAATTATGTTGTACATAATTGTATTTGTGATTGACTCTAGTACAACCATATTTAATAAGGTTGAATGTGCTCATGAATATAAGTGTATTCAACTCATGAATACAATTACGTACAACATGATTGTACTTGATTCTGCATGCAACCATTTGTTTTGATTAATGCTTGAATTAAATAAAAAAAAGTAAAAATTATATATATATATATATATATNTTTCTATTTAGGCACGGTTGGGGCAGCTTTGTGTTTTTAAAAACTCGCATTATATTTTTTACACTAAACGTAGGCTGCGGGCCACGATCAACCCGCGGCCGCCTTTCGGGATAAACTACTTATCATAAAATACACAAGCTGACTCAAAAAGACCCTTAGTTAATTCTTTTTCGACAGAAAAATTTATTAGGCGTGAAGTTCGTACAATTATGTCGTACATAATTGTATTTGTGATTGACTCTAGTACAATCATATTAAATAAGGTTGAATGCGCTCATGAATATAAGTGTATTCAACTCATGAATACAATTACATATAACATGATTGTATTGGAATCTGCATGCAACCATTTGATTTGATTAATGCTCGAATTAAATAAAAAAAAATAAAATTTATATATATATATATAACACAAATGTTATGTATTTATGTATAGCATCTAAGTTATCATATTTATATAAAATTAAGCATAAAATGTTGTATTTTAGTTTAAGAAATAATTAATAGTGATAATTTTGATGTGATGTTAAAGAATTGAATATTATGTATGTAAATATGGAAATTTAGGTGTTAAATATATGCATACAAAAAAATTATGTGCTATGTATGTAAATTAGTATTGTACTTTTAAAAATTTAGTGGTAGTGGTATTTTTGATGTTATGTCAAACATTTGAGTGTTATGTATGTAAATATAAAAATTTAGGTGTCGGACATGTAAATATTGAAAATATGGACGTTACTTTTAAAAAATTAATCTTTGTAAATATAAATATAAAAGTTTAGGTTTGANTTATATAAAATTATGCATAAAATGTTGTATTTTAGTTTAAGAAATAATTAATAGTGATAATTTTGATGCGATGTTAAAGAATTGAATATTATTTATGTAAATATGAAAATTTAGGTGTTAAATATATGCATACAAAAAAATTATTATGTATGTAAATTAGTATTGTACTTTTAGAAAGTTAATAGTAGTGGTATTTTTGATGTTATGTCAAATATTTGAGTGTTATGTATGTAAATATTAAAATTTAGGTGCCAGACATGTTAATATTGAAAATATGGACGTTACTTTTAAAAAATTAATCTTTGTAAATATAAATATAAAAGTTTAGGTTTGATTTCTAATTTAGAGATTTTATTGAAGCTTGGAACGAAATGTTCTTCTGTTTTTTACTGGCAGCCAACGCGTGGTTGATTTAGCACATCTGGTGGCGAGCAAGTGGCCGGGGACGGCGGCGGCGGCGGAGGAAACCGGCGATCCTTTGGAGGACTTCTGCAAAACCAGTCCGGAGACTAAAGAATGTAAAGTTTATGAAGATTGATTTATCATTCAAACGAATTATTAAATTGGAGGGCAGATGATTTTTTATGTATGGATTATTAAATTTGAATTTAAATTTGGTGGCTATGCAATTTTACATTTTGACTCCTGATAAACAATTTATATACATTTATAGATCTAACACTTCAATTTTAATTTTTACATTTGTTTCACCCAAAACTAGAGGTGTAACTGAGTCAAGCTCTCGAGATCGGCTTGATAAGTCGCTTTTGAGATGAGTTCAACGAACTAACAAGTCAAACTCAAGCCGTTCCTTATTTGACTCTTTAACTCGTGATTCGGTTTATTTAAAAAATAATTAATATAATATATATTTAAATATATTAAAATTCATTATTTTATCATTATATTATTAAAATATTTAAAATAATAATATTTCACTTGATTCTTATTATTCTCATATTATTAATTATTTTATTATAATATGGGCTTAAATTAATGTTGCTTTCTCCCTTTCACAGAACTC
Source organism: Phalaenopsis hybrid cultivar (assembly GCA_002079205.1). Taxonomy (NCBI): domain Eukaryota; kingdom Viridiplantae; phylum Streptophyta; class Magnoliopsida; order Asparagales; family Orchidaceae; genus Phalaenopsis; species Phalaenopsis hybrid cultivar. The sequence continues at coordinate 236,479 of JXCR01147752.1, forward strand.
ATAGAATTAAGCTCTAGCTTGGGGCCGAACTCGATTAATTAATATAACTCAAACTCATGCATAGGGCAGCTTGAGTTCGAGTCTACTCATTTACATGTCTACGTGGATCTCTCGTATCATATAAAAAATATCACTATTTTAACTTTTAAAAAATGAAATATATTTTTGTGAATAATTAACATTTGGATATCGAAAATGTGTTAGCGTTGATTCTGAGGAGATTTATCGGTCATGAATGAGAATAGTACAAAAAAGAAGGAATCATATAAAGAACATTTGAGGCCCACTTATTTGATTGGATGAAACTGTATGAGCTAAAGCAAGTTCAAAGCAAAACGAGTCACAGAGTTGTTCGGTCATAAACAAGACAAACATTCAAGTCAATTGGTGTGAATATGCCAACTCGAATAAAGATGTAGCTTCTCGACATGTCCAATTATATCGGTAGTGTCCAGAGGCTCTCTTGTTTATCATTAAGAGTTGGCAATCGAACTAACTAAGCCTGCTTGGTCATGTCAACCCAATGCCAATTGATTTCAACCTACTAGCAACACCAAATAAGTCAGCTGATCGAACCGGCCCTGCCGAGCCGAGTACACACAAACTCAGCCAAACTAGCTGAAGATTTGTCAAGCGATAGGCTCATACCCGTAAAACATCTAAAATATCATGTACAACCACCATCAAAGCAGGGAGAAATTGTAACGTCACCATCTTATACTCTCTCCACTATAAATAAGGAGATTATTTCATGTACAAAGGAAGGCATATAGATGTGATTTTAGCCAAAACGATCGGAAAAAAGTCAACACGAGTGATATAGTTTCTTGGTGATCACCGTTCACTCTTCTCGGTTTCTCTATCATTCCCTCTCACAGTCTCTATTTTCCTATACTCTAATTTATTCTGGTGTGATTAAGGACAAATCAGGATTTAACATTTTGAAAAGTATGGTGAGCGTGGATCATACCACAAACAAGAAGATAAGCAACCCATAGATAAGAAACCCACAACAAAGGCACATGTAATATGGAGTCCACCAAAGGGTTAACCAACAAATCTAGGAGTTAAAGCATCAAATGTTGGATGCCATCCAAGAGGCACTAGCTCGAGGAAGAGAACAGTTCCCCTGAGGGAAAGGGTCCCCCTTGTTCTGGAAAGAGAAGACAATTGTCAGTACTTCGATAGCATTGGGTTGGCATTGATTGAAAGAGGTCAGTTTGTGTGTACTAGGGCACCCCAATAGTCTGAGAATGTGTTATCTTCACAAAACACTGAGGTTGAGCAAGTAGAGAGGTTCAAGATCCCAACACTGGAATTCTGCAAAGAAACGACCAATCACATAGTCTCATTTGAGTCAACATGTGTTTATTGAGGAACACCGACGTGCTGAAATATTTTCTCTTCTTAATCACATTGACGAGGTCGACCCTCAGACGATTCAAAGGTCTATAGCTGAGAATGATTGCATCCTTCATTGATTTCCAGTGCATGTTGTGGCATAGTTTGTCAGCGCCCAAGAAAGTTGTGGTTGGGCGACGAACATTGGGAGATGATAACAGGGCAAATCAAGTTGGGAGATTGTAGTCAAGCGATAGCAATTGAATAATAGCGGTGGTCATCAATGTTGATCGTTAGTCAGGCGGAGCTTTAGAGTTCTTCAAATCTCTCAACTCTGTTTAAGTTTAGCTTTTTCATATGTGGACAATGAAGGTCAACTAAAATTTTTTAGTGTAGCATTTTGATTATTTTTGTTCTAATTAGCAAAATTTCATTGGATAGCTCATGCAGTTACTTTGACCATGCATCATTTACTTGACATCTTATTGTATTAATAATTTTTAAAGTGTGAGAGACAAAAAATCCCACATCGGTTAGGTATAAGGCCGAAAAACAGTATTTAAGTCCCAGACTGTCTGTCACCCATAAGAGCTCTTTTGGGAGATGACAAGTGACATCAGAGCTAATTACTGTCTGTCAAATGTGTGGACTCTCCATGATTCAGCGGGACCCTCGGTGGAGCCGATCTGTGACGAGGGCGTCACGTGATTGGGTGGAGGAAAATGTCACAGAAAAAAAGTCTCAAATAGGCTAGGTGTAGGGCCGAAAAACAGTATTTAAGTCATGAGCTGTCCACCACCCCTAAAAGCTCTTTTAGGAAATGACATAAGGCTCATTAGATTTTTCTAATGAAAAATATTCAATTTTCTTGTAAGTATGCGTTTAAATCTTCAAGTAATTTCTCAATTCTTTTTCAAAAAAATTTATGTTCACGTTCAGGAATTATTTTAATTAAGATATCATCACCCTTTTATGCCATTAGGATTATCTTATTCGGTTTTCACTTCAAATATATATATATTTAAAATTTTAAAATAATATATTTGTATCACTGCTTAATTGAAATTTTTTTCTTATGGCACTTTCTTTCGTACCTCCTCTCTTCTTGAATGCATCATATCTCTTCCAGCTTTCGTGCCTCCTCTTGGATGGGTTCCACTATTGTCATGGTCAAGCTTCTAATATTCTGCTTCATGGGTCAAGTCGACGGGTCAACATTCAATCTATGGCAGGGGGCGTCGATCGGCACGTCTGACATCTTGACGGTAGTACATGCGAAGGCATCTCAATTTTCTTGGAGGGTTTGGACCAGCAGTACCATCAATCCTGCATCAAAAACATCACTTATTAGAAAACATCTACTTGGATCCCCTTCAGTAGTTGGAGCCTCACTGGTGGTTTCGTTGGTCTCTAGGCCACCTTATCTTGCATTCTGAATATCTACGGGGTCATGCTCCACATTGCTTATAGCTCGCAAGTAGCAAAATCGAGATTTTTCCTGCCACCCCCCCTAACTTGTTGGAAGCCCGACCACCCCCAGTACTTCGTTCCTTTCGCCTTAGTTACTATATAGCGGTCCAACCGACATAGATATTCGATCGACAGTGAGGCTCAGTTTCAAATACTTGCTTAAATTGTACATTCATAAAGCTCCCTATATCAATGAGAACGCTTCATGCTTGATAGTTATTGATTATCATCGTTATTACAATAGCGTTGTTAGATGGGTTCTTTTTTTGGGAGGAGAACCACATTAGTACAATAAATAGCGGATGACCCTTAGGCTTCGAAACAAAGGTTACGACGTAGAGTTCACCGTTTGGTTTCTCTTTCAGTTTGCTCTTCTGGGTGTTTCACTTCCTCTAAAGATTGCAGGCACATATCCTTCCGTGGGGGATTTCAGTTGGTGCACATAGGTCCATCGGTCGTTCCTCCCGTTGGGGCTTTACCCTATCTCTGGACCGCAGCTCCAAGGGCGACAAATTTTTTTAGCTTCTTCTCCCTTATCATTATCTCGATCAGACCTCACAAGTGTCTACTCCTCTATGTCGTGCACATGGTCCCGGTCATACTTACAATATTTGCTTCTATCTCGGAGATAAGCTATTGTTCTCATCGGTGATGCCTTCTTGAAAAAATACTTGCCATGAATAACATCCACTATTTTTGTCGTGGACATTCTCAGAGGAGTTTGCGTTAGCGTAAATTGTTCCTCATTATCCCTCCTAACTTATTAGGAGCCCGACCACCCCCAGTACTTCGTTCCTTTAGCCCTAGAATCCATATAGCGGTCCAACTGCCATAGATATTCGATCGACAGTGAGGCTCAGTTTGTCGAATACTTGCTTAAATTGTACATTCATAGAGCTCCCTATATCAATGAGAATGCTTCATACTTGATAGTTGTTAATTATCATCGTTATTACAATAGCGTCGATATATGAGCCTCTTTTTTGGAGGAGAACCACATTAGTAAAATAAATAGGCAGATGACCCTTAGGCTTCGAAACAAAGGTTATGACACAAAGTTCCCCTGTTTTCTTTCTCTTTCGGTTTGCTCTTCTGGGTGGTTCACTTCCTCTAAAGATTGCGGGCGCATATTCTTCCGTGGGGCTTTCAGTTGGTGCAGATAGGTCCATCAGTCATTCCTCCCGTTGGGGCTTTAACCTATCTCTGGATCGCAACTCCAAGGGTGACAAATTCTTTCAGCTTCCTCTCCCTTATCATTTCCTCGATCAGACATCGCAAGTGTCTGCATTCCTCTATGTCATGCACGCGGTCTCGGTCATACTTGCAATATTTTCTTCTATCTCGGAGGTAAGCTCTTGTTCTCATCGGTGGTGCCTTCTTGAAAAAAAACTTTGCCCTGAATAACATCCACTATTTTTGTCTTGGACACTGTCAGAGGGGTTCGTGGGGGGCCGGTGGTTGAGTCGGGGGTGCTCATGATGATAGAATGATTAGTGGTTCTAAGCCCTGACCTGTTTCTTTTGATCCTCGTGACAATGAGTGGGGTTCTAGTAGCTTGGGCAAAGGGTCGGTCGTGTACTCTATCTAGGTTGCTTTTTGTTATCTTATAGCAGTCATTTCTGGTGCCGTTGTTCGGCGGGTTCTGGAGCATTCTCATAGGCGACGATATATTTGTTGGCCATCTTTATCAGCTAGATCAAGTACTGTGGCTTTGTGAGTTCAAGGTCGAAATAAAATCTTTTTGACCTGACTCCCTATGTCAGTGCACTTAGGCCATGTTGGGTTTCAGATCATTGACATCAAGTGTTCACTCTGGAAAAATGTGATAAATAAACAGAAGCTCTTGTTGGCTCACAAGTTTAGTTTTCATAGAGAGCAGACTGTCACGGACAAATAGTCCCACATTAGCTAGGTGTAGGGCCGAAAATCAGTATTTAAGTCCTGGGCTGCCCACCACCCATAAAGGCTCTTTTGGGAGGTGACAAGTGGTATCAGAGCGGACTACTGCCTGCCAGGTGTGTGGACTCTCCATGGTACAGTGGTTCCCTCGGTGGAGCCGATCCGTGACGAGGGCGTCACGTGATTGGGTGGAGGAGAATGTCACGGACAAATAGTNACCACTGCCTTAAAATCATTCAGGAGTAGTCTACGCGTTATAGGTTGCGCGAGGGGGGTGGGGGTTGCGTTAGCGTAAATTGTTCCTAATTATCCCCCCTAACTTACTGGGAGCCTGACCACCCCCAGTACTTCATTCCTTTAGCCCTAGAATCCATATAGCGGTCTGATCGCCATAGATATTCGATCGGCAGTGAGGCTTTGTTTGTCGAATACTTGCTTAAATTGTACATTCATAGAGCTCCCTATATCAATGAGAACACTTCATGCTTGATAGTTGTTAATTATCATCGTTATTACAATAACATGTTATATAGGTTTTTTTTTTGTGAGGAGAACCACATTAGTAAAATAAATAGGCTGATGATCCTTAGGCTTTGAGACAAAGGCTACGACGCAGAGTTCCCCCATTTTCTTTCTCTTTCGGTTTGCTCTTCTCAGTGTTTCACTTCCTCTAAAGATTGCAGGCACATATCATATCCTCATGTGGGGGCTTTCAGTTGGTGCAGATAGGTCCATCGGTCGTTCCTCCCACTAGGGCTTTACCCTATCTATAGATCGCGGCTCCAAGGGCAAAAAAATTCTTTCAGCTTCCTCTCCCTTATCATTTTCTCTATCAGTCCTCGCGAGTGTCTGCATTCCTCCATGTTGTGCACGTGATCCCAGTCATACTTGCAATATTTGCTTCTATCTAGGAGGTACGCTCTTGTTCTCATCGGTGGTGCCTTCTTTAAAAAATCTTTGCCCTGAATAACATCCACTATTTTTGTCGTGGACACTCTTAGAGGGGTTCGCGAGGGGCCCGTGGTTGTGTCAGGGGTGCTCATGGTGATAGAACAATCAGTGGTTCTAAGCCCTGACCTATTGGTTCTTATCCTCGTGACAATGAGTGGGGTTCTCATAGCTTGGGCAAACGGTCTGCCATGTACTCTGTCTGAGTTGCGCTCTATTTGTCTTGTGGAAGTCATTTCTAGTGCCTCTGTTCGGCGGGTTCTGGAGCGTTTTAATAGGTGACGATATATTTGTTGGTCATCTTTATTAGCTAGATCAAGTACTATGGCTTTGTGAGTTCAAGATCAAAATAAAATATTTTCGACTTGACTCCCTATGTCAGTGCATTTAGGTCATGTTGGGTTTCAGATCATTTACATCAAGTGTTCGCTATTGAAAAATGTGATAAACGATGACAAGCTCTTGTTGGCTCACATATTAAGTTTTGATAGAGAGTAGGCGCTCTTCATAGACCTCAAGGAACTGAAACTGCGATAGAAAAAGTCTCTTGAATTCTGCAAAACAGGTGATTACTTTTACAGGCAAACCGTCGAACCACCTTCATGCGGTTGATCTCAACGTTGTGAAGAATAGCTTACACTTGAGGGCATCCTAAATTTTCAATAGTCATATGAATGATTCGAACAATGTGAGGTGGTCGTTGAGATCCAATTGTCCTTTATATGATTCTATGAGATCTGTAAAGATAAAGCATTCTCCGGATGCCTCTGCACCTCATCCACGCTTGTCAATTCCTCTCCCCCAAAGGGATGGATCCGGTGCTGCCTTGGTACAACCCGTCATTGGGCTTCTTCTGTAGGTGAATCACTCTTCCTCCATTGTTAATTGGTGGTTCTGCTTGAGGGGGGCTAGGTGCTCCTCGCTAGGCTAGTTCCTCTCCTAGGACTTGGACTGCCCCCAAGAAGGCCACGACTCTGAGTGTCTCTGCAAATTTTCCTGGCATCTGGTTGGTAATCAGTGTTCTCAAATCCTGCAAGCCTTGTTGGAAAAATTATTCCATAAACTCCCTAGTGCATGCTGCTTCAACCCCATTCCTTTGACTAGATTATCCCTATTGATGTTGTTAAGCTCCACTTTTTGTTGACAACATATTTCCACACTCACCGCACCTTAAAGGATGTTTAATCCAAATATGTATGAGAAACGCCCCAAAAGTGTAAAGTGTTCTATAGGTAAAAGTGAGTGTTCTTTTTTTATTAATGATATAGACTCCTATTTATAGTCATAAGTCTTAACATTAAAAAAGTACACATTAGTTCTCTCATCATTAATTTGTCAGAAGAACCTTTTGGTAATTTATAGAAATATTTACATATAATAAAATTAGCAAACTGGTTCAATCGATAAGAAGTTCACCGACCGCTTACTAAATCTTGGCTCCGTTGGCATTGGATTCGAGATGATACTCCTTGTCGATCGTTCTGATGACCAATCACTACTTTGTGAGAGATCCCCAGACACGCTTTACTGATCGCACAAACAAAACACTCCTTTCATTGGTGTCCAAAACAAACGATCGTCTACGAGCTATGTCCAATCGAACATATCNCAACTCAAGCATTAAGAAGTTGTTTAAGATCACTTTTTTGTTTATATTTATAATAAAAATAAAACTATGTTATAATAGGCTTAGTTGTTTTTAAAAACATTCAAAAACAAGCCGATCTATTCTTTAAAACAAAAAATAAAAGAGGCAATTATATACAGTCTGAAACTTACTATTTAAAAATCAACCGCTATCTTTCATTCATTTTTTAAAAGCTCAGTCAAATATCAAAATTCATGGTAAAAACCCAACCCCTATTTTTCATTTTAATCAAATTCTCGATAGTTTAATCGTGGCATGCGTACATAAATTGATTCGGTTGTTCAAAAAAATCAGCCAAATTGTTAATTTGTTAATGTCAATGTTTCGGGTAGTGCGAATATAATATGTAAATACATAAGAATTATGCAACACATTTGTCCATGCCCCAAACTATGGAAAAAAATATTTCGTTCAGAAGGAATATTTTCTCCAAACTTTGATATAGTCAATAATCTCAAATGATGTAATAATTTCTTAGAAAAAAAAAACATTTTTAAAGCAAATTAAAAATTGCAACGCACCCCATAGAAAGCGCCAGGTGCTGGAAGAACAACACCACCTCCAAGATGATTGATTATGTCATCTATGCAAATATGTTCATCTTCCATATAGGGTTTCGCCCCAATGTCCGAGCAGCTTCCAGACCTAAAAACCGGTAAAAATTCACACTGCTCATCCAATGAAGGAGGCAACCTCGGAGGCCTCAGATCCAAGCCCTAATATATAAAACAAATCATAAAACCGAACAGAATCAATTCCCATTTAAACCAAAGCAATCAGAATCCATGCGGAGAAATCCTAGAAATTAAATACCTGTTGTTCCGATGAATCCACCAATCGGTTAGTGCTCGCGCAATGCCGGATAACCGAAAGGTGCCGAGGAGGTTTTGCATCATTCATCTGCTCCATTCGCCTCGGAGACTCCAGATCCTCGCCAAATAGATAAGAACCGATCTCCCTGCTCCCATACCTGCCTTCTAACATCACCAAAAGATAAGAGAAGTCAGCCTAAGCTGGTCATCTTCCTCTCCTAATCATGAATACCAACAGCCCTTGAAACAAATTAGGGCAAAATTTTTAATCCAATCTTCAATTCCACCAAATCAATTTCCGTAAAAAATTCTCTGACTTCATCAATCAATCCAGAAGATAGCTTACTTCCAGAAATCATACAAATTGGTTAACAAACCTCCACCGGCCGCAAGTTACTGAGATTTATGTGATTATTAATATAAACTGAATACAAAAAAGAGATCTAGAAGAGAAAAAAAAACAAAACAAAGATGCCGCAACATACAATATTCCTTTGAAGAAATCAAACCAGCAAAAGAGAATTAGTCAACCAAAAAAAAAAGAAACCCTAAAATCAATTCAGATGATATATTATAAATAACTCGCAAATTCCATAGGTTTGGATGATTGCTACACTTACCTTTTTGTTTCGTTTTCGAAGCCTTTTTTCTTTTTTCTTTTTTTATCTTTGGAATCTGAGCGGATGAAAAAATCCTCAAATTTGTCGGATGATGAGAAGAAGAAAGGCCGCAGCTTTGGATGGCCGAGACTGGATTCGTTTTATACCCAAAAATAGCGGAAATTACATACACACTACACGAAACAAGCTATTTACAAATAAACAATCCTCTTACATTCATTTTTAAATTATCTCATAAACATCAAAATTCACGATAAAATCTTAATTCATATTTTTCATTTTTATTAAATTCTCAATAATTTGATTCTGACACTTGTAAATCCATCAAATTGCCAGTTCAAAAAAAAAAAATGATCAAAGTGATTAATTTGTAAGTATCAATGTGTCTGGTGTTTTGTATGTAGTCATCTCAAAAAAAAGTTATATACGAAAAATATATTAGCATGAATCTCAAGTCGGATGGACTGCTCGGGAGAAAGATATGTTCGATTGGACATAGCTCGTAGACGATCGTTTGTTTTGGACACCAATGAAAGGAGTGTTTTGTTTGTGCGATCAGNAAACCCTAAAATCAATTCAGATGATATATTATAAATAACTCGCAAATTCCAAATTAGGTTTGGATGATTGCTACACTTACCTTTTTGTTTCGTTTTCGAATTCTTTTTTCTTTTTTCTTTTTTTATCTTTGGAATCTGAGCGGATGAAAAAATCCTCAAATTTGTCGGATGATGNTATACTCAAATTTGTCGGATGATAAGAAGAAGAAAGGCCACAGCTTTGGATGGCCGAGACTGGATTCGTTTTATACCCAAAAATAGCGGAAATTACATACACACTGCCCGAAACAAGCTATTTACAAATAGTTTAAAATAAATGATCAAAGTGATTAATTTGTAAGTATCAATGTGCGGTATTTCGTATGTAGTTATCTCAAAAAAAAATTTTATATGAAAAATATGTTAGCATGAATCTCAAAGCGGATGGACTGCTTGGGAGAAAGATATGAGTGATTGGACATAGCTCGTAGACGATCGTTTATTTTGGACAAAGGAGCGTCTTGTTTGAGCGATCAGTAAAGCGTGTTTGGGGATCTCTCACAAGGTAGTGATCGGTCATTAGAATGTTCTCGAATCCAATGTCAGCGAAGCCAAGATTTAATAGGCAGTCGGTGAACTTCTTATCGATCGAACCAATCTGCTAATTTTATTATATGTAAATATCTCTATAAATTACCAAAAGCTTCTTTTGACAAATTAATTATGAGAGAACTAATGTGTATTTTTTTAATGTTAAGACTTATGAATATAAATAGGGGTTTATAAGGTGAAAAAAAAACACACTCATTTTTACTTTTCTTTATTGTACTCTCTCTCTCTCTCTCACCTATAGAACACTTTACACATTCGGCACATTTCTCAGACATTTTTTAATTCAACATCTTTTAAAATGTGTTGAGTGTGGAAATATGTTGTCTACAAAAAAAGGAGCCTAATAACAACAATAGGGGTTATATAGTCAAAGGAAAGTGGTTGAAGCAACATGCACTAGGGAGTTCGTGGCAGGTCCTAAGAGAGGATTTGAGAACATTGTTCACCTATCAGATGTCAGGAAAATTTGCATAGGTACTTAGAGTCGAGGTCGCCTTGGTGGCAGTCCAAGTCCTAAGAAAGGAACAAGCCCAGCGAGGAGCACCTAACCCCCCTCAAGCAGAACCACCAACAAACAATGGAGGAAGAGTGATCCATCTACGGGAGAAGCCCGATGACGGGTTGTACCAAGGCAACGCCAGATCCGTCCCTTTGGGGGAGAGGAACCGACAAGAGCGAACGAGGCATTCGAAGAATGCTTTCTCTTTACAAATCTCGAAAGTTAAACCCCTTAGAGAAGTTCAAAAAGTCCATCTTAGAATCATATAAAGGACGATCGGATCTCAACGACCACCTTGCGTCGTTCGAATCTTTCATATGACTGTTGAAAACTTTAGATGCTCTCAAGTGTAAGCTATTCTTCACAACTTGAGATCAACCGCATGAAGTTGGTTCAACTGTTTTCCTGTAAAAGTAATCACCTGTTTTGCAGAATTCAAGAAACTTTTTCCATCGCAGTTTGTCAGTTCCCTAAGGTCTATGAAGAGCGTCTTGTCACCTCCCAAAAGAGCCCTTATGGGTGGTGGGCAGCCCAGGACTTAAATACTGCTTTTCGGCCCTANGCACACTACACGAAACAAGCTATTTACAAAAAAACAATCCTCTTACATTCATTTTTAAATTATCTCATAAACATCAAAATTCATGATAAAATCTCAATTCATATTTTTCATTTTTATTAAATTCTCAATAAATTGATTCTGACACTTGTAAATCCATCAGTTTGCCAGTTCAAAAAAAAAAATGATCAAAGTGATTAATTTGTAAGTATCAATGTGTGGTGTTTTGTATGTAGGCATCTCAAAAAAAATTGTATACGAAAAATATGTTAGCATGAATCTCAAGACGGATGGACTGCTCGGGAGAAAGATATGTCTGATTGGACATAGCTCGTAGACGATCGTTTGTTTTGGACACCAATGAAAGGAGTGTTTTGTTTGAGCGATCAGTAAAGCGTGTCTGGGGATCTCTCACAAGGTAGTGATTGGTCATCAGATCGATCGACAAGGAGTATCCTCTCGAATCCAATGCCAACGGAGCCAAGATTTAGTAAGCGGTCGGTGAACTTCTTATCGATCGAACAAGTCTGCTAATTTTATTGTATGTAAATATCTCTATAAATTACCAAAAGGTTCTTCTGACAAATTAATGATGAGAGAACTAATGTGTACTTTTTTAATGTTAAGACTTATGACTATAAATAGGGGTCTATATCATGAATAAAAAAAAACACTCACTTTTTCCTATAGAACACTTTACACATTGGGTGCGTTTCTCAGACATATTTGGATTCAACATCCTTTAAGGTGCGGTGAGTGTGAAAACATGTTGTCAACAAAAAGTGGAGCCTAACAACAACAATAGGGATAATCTAGTCAAAGGAATGAGGTTGAAGCAGCATGCAGTAGGGAGTTTATGGAATAATTTGTCCAACAAGGCTTGCAGGATTTGAGAACACGAATTACCAACCAGATGTCATGAAATTTTGCAGAAACACTCAGAGCCGTGGCCGCCTTAGGGGGCAGTCCAAGTCCTAGGATGGGAACTAGCCCAGCGAGGAGCACCTAATCCCCCTCAAGCAGAACCACCAATAAACAATGGAGGAAGAGTGATCCACCTACAGAAGAAGCCCGATGACGGTTTGTACCAAGGCAGCGCCAGATCCATCCCTTTGGGGGAGAGGAACCGACAAGCGTGGATGAGGTGCAAACGCATCCGGAGATGCTTTCTCTTTATAGATCTCATAGAATCATATAAAGGACGATTGGATCTCAACGACCACCTCACATTGTTCGAATCATTCATATGACTATTGAAAATTTAGGATGCCCTCAAGTGTAAGCTATTCTTCACATCATTGAGATCAATCGCATGAAGGTGGTTCGACGGTTTGCTTGTAAAAGTAATCACCTGTTTTGCAGAATTCAAGAGACTTTTTCTATCGGTGTTTCAGTTCCTTGAGGTCTATGAAGAGCGCCTACTCTCTATGAAAACTTAACATGTGAGCCAACAAGAGCTTGTGATCATTTATCACATTTTTCCATAGTGAACACTTGATGTCAATGATCTGAAACCCAACATGACCTAAGTGCACTGACATAGAGAGTCAAGTCGAAAAGATTTTCTTTTGACCTTGAACTCACAAAGCCACAGTACTTGATCTAACTAATAAAGATGACCAACAAATATATCGTCACCTATGAAAACGCTCCAGAACCTGCCGAACAGAGGCACTAGAAATGACTGCCACAAGACAACAGAAAGCAACCCAGACAGAGTACATGACAGACCGTCTGCCCAAGCTATGAGAACCCCACTCATTGTCACAAGGATTAGAACCAATAGGTCAGGGCTTAGAACCACTGATCGTTCTATCACCATGAGCACCCCCGACACAACCATGGGCCCCCACGAACCCCTCTGAGAGTGTCCACGACAAAAATAGTGGACGTTATTCAGAGCAAAGTTTTTTTTAAGAAGGCACCACCGATGAGAACAAGTGCTTACCTCCTAGATAGAAGCAAATATTGCAAGTATGACTGGGATCTTGTGCACGACATAGAGGAATGCAGACACTTGCAAGGTCTGATAGAGAAAATGATAAGGGAGAGGAAGCTGAAAGAATTTGTCACCCTTGGAGCCGCGATCCAGAGATAGGGTAAAGCCCCAGTGGGAGGAACGACCGATGGACCTATCTGCACCAACTGAAAGCCCCCACAGTAGGATATGATATGTGCCCGAAATCTTTAGAGGAAGTGAAATATCGAGAAGAGCAAACCGAAAGAGAAAGCAAACTGAGGAACTCTGCGTCGTAACCTTTGTCTTGAAGCCTAAGGATCATCTGCCTATTTATTTTACTAATGTGGTTCTCCGCCCAAAAAAAGAACTCATATAACATGTTATTGTAATAACGATGATGATTAACAACTGTCAAGTATGAAATGTTCTCATTGATATAGGGAGCTCTATGAATGTACAATTTAAACAAGTATTCGACAAACAGAGCCTCACTGACGATCGAATATCTATGGCGATCGGACCGCTATATGGATTATAGGGCTAAAGGAATGAAGTACTGGGGGTGGTCAGGCTCCCAGTAAGTTAGGGGGGATAATTAGGAACAATTTACACTAACGCAACCCCCACCCCCTTCGCACAACCTATAACGCGCAGACCACTCCTGAACGATTTTAAGGCGGTTGTCTTTACTTACCATATTGTTGTCAAGTTTTCTAGTACTTGCGAGCTATAAACAATGTGGAGCATGATCCCATAAATATTCATAATGCAAGATAAGGTGGCCTAGAGACGAACGAAACCACCAGTGAGGTTCCAACTACTGAAGGGTATCCAGGTAGATGTTTTCTAATAAGTGAAGCTTTTCATGCAGGATAGAGGGTATTGCTTGTCCAAACCCTCCTAGAAAATTGAGATGCTTTCACGTGTCGATCGACGCTGCCTGCCATAGATTGAATGTCGATCCGTCAACCCGTCAACCCGTCAACCCGACCCATGAAGCAGAAGATTAGAAGCTTGACCATGACATTGGTGGAACCCATCCAAGAGGAGGTACGAAAGCTGAAAGAGGTATGATGCATTGAAGAAGAGAGGATGTACCAGAGTTGAAAGCTAAAAGTGCCATAACAAAAAATTTTCAATCAAGCACTGATACAAATATATTTTTTAAAAATTAAAAAAAAAAATATTTGAATAATCCTAATGGCATAAAAGGGTGATGATATCTTAATTAAAATAATTCCTAATCGTGAACATAAATTATTAAAAAAAAGAATCGAGAGATTAATTAAAGATTTAAACGATTTATAGACCATGACTACTTACAAGAAAATTGAATATTTTTAATTAGAGAAATTTAATGAGCCTTAGGTCACCTAATTTCAAAATTATTAATACAATAAAATGTCAAGTTAATGATATATGGTCAAAGTAATCTGCACGAGCTATCCAATGAAATATTGTTACTTAAAACAAAAATAATCAAAATGCTACTCTAAAGAGATTTAAGTTGACCTTCATTGTCCACATATGAAAAAGCTAAACTTAAACTAGAGTTGAGAGATTTGAAGAACTCTAAAGCTTCGCTTGACTAATGGTCAACATTGATGACCACCACTATCATTTAATTGTTATTGCTCGATTACAATCTCCCAACTTGATTTGCCCTGCATCATCTCCCAATGTTCGTCGCCCAACCACAACCTTCTAGTCATTATTTTCTAATCACTACCACCCAATCATGATATCCTGATTGTCGTCACATTATCATCATCCACCAATCACATTACCCGACCATGTAATATTCACAAGTATAGTTCAATACAAGAATCTACCACAATACACTCTGGTGACTGTATATATGGAGTATATTTATATAAACTTATATTTAATAAATAAAATGATCTAATATATGTGTTAGAAATTAGGGTTGTCAAAATAACTCGTTGTTAGCAAGCAAATCATGTTCGNAGGATTTCTCCGCATGGATTCTGATCGCTTTGGTTTAAATGGGAATTGATTCTGTTCGGTTTTATGATTTGTTTTATATATTAGGGTTTGGATCTGAGGCCTCCGAGGTTGCCTCCTTCATTGGATGAGCAGTGTGAATTTTTACCGGTTTTTAGGTCTGGAAGCTGCTCGGACATTGGGGCGAAACCCTATATGGAAGATGAACATATTTGCATAGATGACATAATCAATCATCTTGGAGGTGGTGTTGTTCTTCCAGCACCTGGCGCTTTCTATGGGGTGCGTTGCAATTTTTAATTTGCTTTAAAAATGTTTTTTTTTTCTAAGAAATTATTACATCATTTGAGATTATTGACTATATCAAAGTTTGGAGAAAATATTCCGTCTGAATGAATTATTTTTTCCAAAAGTTTGGGGTATGGACAAATGTGTTGCATAATTCTTATGTATTTACATATTATATTCGCACTACCCGAAACATTGACATTAACAAATTAACAATTTGACAATTTGGTTGATTTTTTTGAACAACCGAACCAATTTATGTACGCGTGCCACGATTAAACTATCGAGAATTTGATTAAAATGAAAAATAGGGGTTGGGTTTTTACCATGAATTTTGATATTTGAGTGAGATTTTAAAAAATGAATGAAAGATAGCGGTTGATTTTTAAATAGTAAGTTTTAGATTGTATATAATTGCCTCTTTTATTTCTTGTTTTAAAATATAGATCGGCTTGTTTTGAATGTTTTTAAAAACAACTAAGCCTATTATAACATACCAAGTATGTTTTATTTTTATTATAAATATAAACAAAAAAGTGATCTTAAACAGCTTCTTAATGTTTGAGTTATATCAAAAATATATGTATGAAAAATTGATTTCAGTTTAGATAAGTTGTTGTTTGTGTTATTTTTTATGTTATTACAAACTATGATGTTACATAAATAAATATAAAAATTGTGTGGTGTGTATGTAACTCTCCAATTGTTCATATCATTGTGTTTCCTTTTCATATTGGGCCCTTCTAATCTAAAATATTGCTAAAACAAATCTCTAGTGTTTTTGTAATGTCATGAGTGAACAACTTGAATGGAACTAACTTTGACAAGAGATTAAAATGAATAGGTATTTGATGGCCATGGTGGCGTTGATGCGGCTTCTTTTGTTCGNTGTTCGTCTCAATAAGCAAACTAGCAAAATACAATTATATTTTTTGAGCTCGATATATAAATAAATCAAACACGAACAATGATATTTTTTAATGAGTCAAACAAAAGCAGAGCCTAGGATTGTTCAAGCTCGGCTTGTTCACATCTCTAACAGTTGTGTGACTAGGTGATCCGGAGAATATAGTTGTGTAAAAAATATATAGTTGACTCCGCTATGAAATAGTGTCAAAAATTTGATGTAATATTTTATCAATAAGAAATTTAAACAATTAATATTGGGATTCTACGCAAGTATACATATCATTATCAAGTAATAAATAACTTTTATTTAAGCATCAAATATCAATTCCACAAGAAATGTTTAAATTTGAAATGATAAATTTTCTAGAAAATTCACATAAAGTCAAAACAAAATTATTGTCACTAATTTCGAATGTTAAAATATTATCAGAACTAATTTATTTACCTAATAATAAAACTGAAATACAAAATTTAAACAGTAACTACTAAACTATTAAACTATGTTTATGTGATGAAGATTTCTCATGTGAAAAAGGCATATTTCTCATTATAATGAGGTTTTAGTAAAATGAGATGAGATAAATAATTTTAATATGTATTGTGCCAAATATGAGCCAAATATGAGATAATGAGGTTTTAGTAAACATCTTTATACTAATACAGTGTTATAGAAAATCATTGGTTAATCTCAAGTTTACTCCCTAAATCCGTGGCTAGGCTAGGAGGATATTGGCTCCCACTCTAGCCCACTTCCCTTCACCTGAAAGTTAACTTTCACTTTAATTTTTAAACACTAAAACCGAATCGGGGATTTTAGTCTATCACCTTAAAGATTCTTCAATTGTAAATCCAACAAAGTATATTTATCTATTTATTTGCACTTAATTCCATGAACGAAATTCTTCTTCATGAAATTAAATGTGATCTTCACTCTCTTCTAGAACTCATACTCCATTTCCTGTATTATATGTTTCACAACATATTTTCACAATTCAATTGGTCAGATCGAAAAGTGAATTAAGTTCGGAGTTGAANCTCTATTTATTTGCACTTAATTCCATGAACGAAATTCTTCTTCATGAAATCAAATGTGATCTTCACTCTCTTCTAGAACTCATACTCCATTTCCTAGATTATATGTTTCACAACATATTTTCACAATTCAATTGGTCAGATCGAAAAGTGAATTAAGTTCGGAGTTGAAAAATCATCACAATTTATTATATATTTTAATATTAGCACATCCATATTATCTCTTCATTTCACCATATCTCAGAGTAGGGAGAAAGATAAAGTAAACAACTCAGACTTCATAAGGAAGATACAACAAAACACAAATTTCATATGTAAAAAAAAGTTCATACAACACTAATAAACAAACAATGTTTATCTGAAACTCTTTCTCAAAGCAAATCCTTTGTAGCCCCTTATAAGAAATGTAGGAAAAAGAAATCTCACTTTTCTCCTTCTCCAACACTCTTAGAAAAGANCCAGACTTCATAAGGAAGATACAACAAAACACAAATTTCATATATAAAAAAAGTTCATACAACACTAATAAACAAACAATGCTTATCTGAAACTCTTTCTCAAAGCAAATCACTTGTAGCCCCTTATAAGAAATGTAGGAAAAAGAAATCTCACTTTTCTCCTTCTCCAACACTCTTAGAGAAGANAAAGAATTCACACTTAATATCACTACAAAACTCTAAATTATAAAAACAATGGACTTTAAATGGTTGTGGAATGAAAAATAGAAAAATGTTTGATGCGTAGAAGGTTGAATTGGGACGAAGAGATGTCAGGAAGAGTCACTTTTCCGATCAATTTTGGCCCAAAATAAATCCTAGAGCCGATTCTCCAATAGGTGTCTCCATAAACTCTTCAAAAAACATCCAAATTAGTCGAATCTTCTAGAATAGAGGCTGAATCGACATTGGCGTCGTCGGAGCCCATTCTGGCACTGTCGGCGCCAGTGTTCCGCAATTTAATTCGCTGCTCTCTGTCAAACGACACCGTCGGCGCTGCTGAGTAAAATTCATCATCTGTTCTATTGGTCTGCGCCGTCGACGCTTTTGGAGCTGAGCATTTCCTTAAAAACGTCATTTTGACTCTAAATTCCATATTTTTTGTTTTTTTTTTTTTTCTTCAAGTCCTAAAAATCAGCAACCTGCAAGAAAACATAAAAACATCTTCCATTAAAGTGCAATATCACAAANCTTTTTCGATCAATTTTGGCCCAAAATAAATCCTAGAGCAGATTCTCCAATAGGTGTCTCCATAAACTCTTCAAAAAGCATCCAAATTAGTTGAATCTTCTAGAATAGAGGCTGAATCGACATTGGCGTCGTCGGAGCCCATTCTGGCACTGTCGGCGTCAGTGTTCCGCAATTTAATTCACTGCTCTCTGTCAAACGACACCGTCGGCGCTGCTGAGTAAAATTCACCATCTGTTCTATTGTTCTGCGCCGTCGACGCTTTTGGAGCTGAGCATTTCCTTAAAAACGTCATTTTGACTCTAAATTCCATCTTTTTTGTTTTTGTTTTTTTTTTTTGCTTCAAGTCCTAAAAATCAGCAACCTGCAAGAAAACATAAAAACATCTTCCATTAAAGTGCAATATCACAAAAAATAAGTATAAAATATGTGTTTAAAAATGCATATATTTTTGGTGTATCACTAGGGTTGCCAAAACTGCTCTTTGTTCGCGAACAGCTCGTGTTCGGCTCGTTAACACCCCTAGTTAACATATAATATTAAACTATTTTGGCTTTTAGAAGATTCATTATATTAATGGGATATCTTATGAGTAGTGCTAGCGTATGTGCAGACCCTCGAATTACATCTTGTAGACTAAATGTGGCCAACCATAATATTTTAGTTAATTATTTTTTGTGGATTTATAGAAAATTTTTTTATATATTTTTATTTTTATTTTTTGTAAATTGAAATTTTGTTGGCCATATTGATATGGAAGACGCTAAATTTATTTTTAGTACAAATGATTATGAAGATAGCTTATTTGATATCTATAACTATATTGACTATTCCATCAAATGTTGAAAAAATTCAGGTATTTAATGATTCATCATTGAAAGATTTGAGTTTATTGATGCTACATGATGAGTAATTTTCCAGGTGATTATATAGACTATTTTATAGAAGAGGATTTAATAAGTTCAAAAGATTGATGAGGAATACCAATGATTGATAAACCATATTTNTGACGCTAAATTTATTTTTAGTACAAATTATTATGAAGATAGCTTATTTGATATCTATATCTATATTGAATATTCCATCAAATGTTGAAAAAATTCAGTATTTAATGATTCATCATTGAAAGATATAAGTTTACTGATGCTACATGATGAGTAATTTTCCAGGTGATTATATAGGCTATTTTATAGAAGAGGATTTAATAAGTTCAAAAGATTGATGAGGAATACCAATGATTGATAAACCATATTTAGTCTGGGTGGAGACATGGGCTATATGTGACATATCAGGGAATGTTGACTTGTAGTGGCCAACCTTCACCTTGTAATGGTGTGGGTTTAAAACAAGAGATCTAGGATGAGGCTTATATATACATTTGAATGTTAAAGACACGAGCTATAATAGAATATGTCGACCAGGGAGTGAAATATTTCTGCAATAGCTTTTAGTGCATTCAGTCGTTGTAGACCCAAAGTGTTTCAGAAGGGTTCGTCCTCCAACCCTTGAGCTAGGGCGAGAGGGTTGTTGTGGGTTCCAAATTTTGTACTTCTAGAATTTTCTTCTAGAATCATTTGATTAACGAGAAAAGGCCCTCATTCTATCCATGTTGGATTTGCTAGAGTGTCTGTGAGTTTTTCTGAAGTTTTTGGGCGCCAACAAACTATGTCACAAACATTCATTGACAATCAATGAAGGATGCAATCATTCTCGGCTATAGACCTTTGAATCTCTGAAGGTCGACCTTCTCAACATGATTAAGAAGAGAAAATATTTCAGCACGTCGGTGTTCCTCAATAAACACATGTTGACTCAAATGAGGCTATGTGATTGGCCGTATCCTTGCAGAATTCCTGTGTTGGGATCTTGAACCTCTCTACTAGCTCAACTTCAGTGTTTTGTGAAGATATCACATTCTCAAACTATTGGGGTGCCCTAGTACACACAAAATGATCTCTTTCAATCAATGCCAACCCAATTCTATCGAAGTACTGACAATTGCCTTCTCTTTCCAGAACAAGGGGGACCCTTTCCCTCAGGGGAATTGCTCTGTTCCTCGAGCTAGTGCCTCTTGGATGGCATCCAACATTTGATGCTTTAACTCCTAGATTTGTTGGTTCACAAAACCTTTGGTGGACTCCATATTACATGTGCATTTGTTGTGGGTTTATTATTTATGGGTTGCTCATCTTCTTGTTTGTGGTATGATCCACGCTCACCATACTTTTCAAGATGTTGAATCCTGATTTGTCCTTAATAACACTTGAATAAATTAGAGTATAGGAAAAGAGAGACTGTGAGAGGGAATGATAGAGAAACAGATAAGAGTGAACGGTGATCATCAAGAAACTATATCACTCGAGTTCACTTTTTTTCCGACCTTTTTGGCTAAAATCACATCTATATGCCTTCCTTTGTACATGAAATAATCTCCTTATTTGTAGTGCAGAGAGTATAAGATGGCGATGTTACAATTTCTCCCTGCTTTGATGGTGGTTGTACATGATATTTTAGATGTTTTACGGGTATGAGCCTATCGCTTGATAACTCTTCGGCTAGTTTGGCTGAGTTTTTGTGTATTCGGCTCGGCAGGGCCGGTTCGATCAACTGACTTAGTTAGTGTTACTAGTAGGTTGAAATCGATTGGCATTGGGTTGACAGGACCGGCTTGGTCCGCTTAGTTAGTCCGATTGCCAACCCTTAATGATAAACAAGAGAGCCTCTGGATACTACCGATATAATTGAACATGTCCAGAAGCTAGATCTTTATTCGAGTTGGCATCTTCACACCAATTGGCTTGAATGTTTGTCTTGTTTCTGATCGNCTGTACTTCTAGCATTTTCTTCTAGAATCATTTGATTAACGAGAAAAGGCCCTCATTCTATCCATGTTGGATCTGCTAGAGCGTCTGTGAGTTTTTCTGAAGTTTTTGGGCGCTGACAAACTATGTCACAAACATTCATTGACAATCAATGAAGGATGCAATCATTCTCGGCTATAGACCTTTGAATCTCTGAAGGTCGACCTTCTCAACGTGATTAAGAAGAGAAAATATTTCAGCGCGTCGGTGTTCCTCAATAAACACATGTTGACTCAAATGAGGCTATGTGTTGGCCGTATCCTTGCAGAATTCCTGTGTTGGGATCTTGAACCTCTCTACTAGCTCGACTTCAGTGTTTTGTGAAGATATCACATTCTCAAACTATTGGGGTGCCCTAATACACACAAAATGATCTCTTTCAATCAATGCCAACCCAATTCTATCGAAGTACTGACAATTGCCTTCTCTTTCCAGAACAAGGGGGACCCTTTCCCTCAGGGGAATTGCTCTGTTCCTCGAGCTAGTGCCTCTTGGATGGCATCCAACATTTGATGCTTTAACTCCTAGATTTGTTGGTTCACAAAACCTTTGGTGGACTCCATATTACATGTGCATTTGTTGTGGGTTTCTTATCTATGGGTTGCTCATCTTCTTGTTTGTGGTATGATCCACGCTCACCATACTTTTCAAGATGTTGAATCCTGATTTGTCCTTAATAACACTTGAATAAATTAGAGTATAGGAAAAGAGAGACTGTGAGAGGGAATGATAGAGAAACAGATAAGAGTGAACGGTGATCATCAAGAAACTATATCACTCGAGTT
>JXCR01147752.1:259435-270979 GCA_002079205.1 Phalaenopsis hybrid cultivar
GTCCAGGAGCCGCTGGAATTAGGGTTTCATGTCATGGATTGTTTTGTAAAAAATAATATTACAAGTCCTATACATGGAATTGCCCCAATTATAATAAAAAATTTATA
Organism: Phalaenopsis hybrid cultivar; assembly: GCA_002079205.1. Lineage (NCBI taxonomy): Eukaryota > Viridiplantae > Streptophyta > Magnoliopsida > Asparagales > Orchidaceae > Phalaenopsis > Phalaenopsis hybrid cultivar. The sequence goes on from JXCR01147752.1 coordinate 259,543, forward strand.
TCTAAAATAACCCGAAAATAACTACAGACTAACATTCTCGGTGTTATTTCGAGAGTTATTGAAGTGAAATATATGTATTTTTTTTCAATAACCTCGAAATAAACACCGCGGTATTATTTCGGTGTTATTGATATTTTATCGAAGTGAATTATTTTCACTTCAATAACTCAGAAATAAACCAAAATAACATTCGCAGTGTTACTTCCGGGTTATTAAAGTGAAACCGCTGAGTTTATTTTGGGCTATTGTAATGAAATATATGATTTTTTTTTTTTTAATAACCCCAAAATAACATCTACGGTTTCATTTCATTAACCTTCGCAATATAGCACACATAACAACATATTATTGGAGTTCACACGTAGAACTACGTGTGGAGCCCTGAAACAAAAAATTCCGCAATCATAAATGAGTAGTATTTTATGATGATTAGAGAGAGGTTATCACCTGATCTCCTGTATAAGAGTGAGTTGTTGTCATGGTTCCCTTCACAATACCTACACCAATCCATTCACCAAAGTTTTAACAAAACAAAATTTCAATTATGCCCTTCAAAAAAATTAAATTACAATATTTGTATAATTGTATATATAACTCACCGAACTCCTCATCTATGATCTTCACAAAAGGCGCCAGGCAGTTTGTCGTGCAAGATGCATTGCTGATTCATTAATGCAGTGCATAAACAAATAAACAAATTACAAAATAACTCAAACATTGGGAGCAAAATGTACATAAACATTTACATAAATAACACTCAATTCTAACACCTGATTTTTAATTTTTTGCATAAATACCAACTTTCCTATGCATGAAAGTGATAATACAAATGTATGAATGTTATAGAAGTTAAAAGGCAAAATTTGGATGTTAGATATGTAAATACATAAATATAAACTTCAATTTTTACATACATATCAGACTCTTTAAATTGAGATTAAAATAATCCTTTTTAAATACTATTAGAACTCAAATTTGAAATAGTCGAAAACTAATTAGACACCTCTATAAACTCTGAGATTAAAACGACAATATGTAAATAGTTGGAGACTATTTTGACATTTTAACAAAATACAAAGGAATTAGGTAGTAGTATGCATATACACCCCTCAAGAAAAAGATTATGACAGAAAAAACCACAACAAAATACTCAAAAAAGACATTAATGAAATATCTAATACCAATTTTTTTACGGAGATTTGCATGTCTAACCACTAATTTCTATGTATTAACATATCTAAACTTCAATGTTTACCTACAAATAATCATATGTTAATACATAACAATTGGTTATTAAGTACGTAAATATCCCAATTTCTTAATACGACATTTACATACATATCGCACTAACACCTAAATATTCATAATTACATGCATACCAATCAAATCTTCAATATTGCAACAAAAATATCACAGTCAATCACTTCTTCAAAATGCAATGCACTTTCTCACGTACGAGTTTAAGTCACAAACGTGTTATAAAGGTAAATATCAAATTTTAGTTATTTGATTTGTAAATAGATAAAAATTAGAAAGTATAAATGTAAATTTCCCAAAAATTAATTTCAATGAACTGAACAAACCTTATTATATCGGAGGCATCATGGTAGTAATCTCCTTCATTAACTCCGAACACATAGGTTGGGATATCAGCTCCTTTGGCCGGCGCTGTANTGTATGATTTCTGGAAGTAAGCTATCTTCTGGATTGATTGATGAAGTCAAAGATTTTTTGACGGAAATTGATTTGGTGGAATTGAAGATTGGATTACAAATTTTGCCCTAATTTGTTTCAAGGGCTGTTGGTATTCATGATTAGGAGAGGAAGATGACCAGCTTAGGCTNAGTATTTCATTTTTTAAAAGTTAAAATAGTGATATTTTTTATATGATAAGAGAGATCTAGGTAGACATGTAAATGAGTAGAATCGAACTCAAGCCGCCCTAGGCATGAGTTTGAGTTATATNTATTTCATTTTTTAAAAGTTAAAATAGTGATATTTTTTATATGATACGAGAGATCTAGGTAGACATGTAAATGAGTAGAATCGAACTCAAGCCGCCCTAGGCATGAGTTTGAGTTATATTAATTAATCGAGTTCGGCCCCAAGCTAGAGCTTAATTCTATGAATTCTGTGAAAGGGAGAAAGCAACATTAATTTAAGCCCATATTATAACAAAATGATTAATAATATGAGCAATTAGAAAGTAAAAAATAAGAATCAAGCGACATAAAATATAAAATATTATTATTTTAAATATTTTAATAATATAATGATAAAATAATGAATTTTAATATATATAAATATATATTATATTAATTATTTTAAATATTTTAATAATATAATGATAAAATAATGAATTTTAATATACATATAAATATATATTATATTAATTATTTTTTAAATGAACTGAATCACAAGTTAAAGAGTCAAATAAGGAACGACTTGAGTTTGACTTGTTAGTTCGTCGAGCCCATCTCGAACACGACTTATCAAGCCAATCTCGAGCAGGCTCGCAAGCTCGCTTCTCGAGCTCAGCTTGACTCAGTTACACCTCTAGTTTTGGGTGAAACAAATGTAAAAATTAAAATTGAAGTGTTAGATCTATNGAGAGAGTATAAGATGGCGATGTTACAAATTCTCCCTGCTTCGATGGTGGTTGTACATGATATTTTAGATGTTTTACGGGTATGAGCCTATTGCTTGATAACTCTTCGACTAGTTTGGCTGAGTTTTTGTGTATTCGGCTCGGCAGGGCCGGTTCGATCAATTGACTTAGTTAGTGTTACTAGTAGGTTGAAATCGATTGGCATTGGGTTGACAGGACCGGCTTGTTCTGCTTAGTTAGTCCGATTGCCAACCCTTAATGATAAACAAGAGAGCCTCTGGACATTACCGATATAATTGAACATGTGCAGAAGCTAGATCTTTATTCGAGTTGGCATCTTCACACCAATTGGCTTGAATGTTTGTCTTGTTTCTGATCGAGCAATTCTGACTCGATTGGCTTTGAACTTGCTCTAGCTCATAGAGTTTCATCCAATCAAATAAGTAGGCCTCAAATCTTCTTTATATGATTCCTTCTTTTCCGTACCCTTCTCATTCAGGATCGATAAATCTCCTCATAATCAACGCTAACACATTTTCGATATCCAAATGTTAATTATTCATAAAAAAAAAAGTATTTCATTTTTTAAAAGTTAAAATAGTGATATTTTTTATATGATAAGAGAGATCTAGGTAGACATGTAAATGAGTAGAATCGAACTCAAGCCGCCCTAGGCATGAGTTTGAGTTATATTAATTAATCGAGTTCGGCCCCAAGCTAGAGCTTAATTCTATGAATTCTGTGAAAGGGAGAAAGCAACATTAATTTAAGCCCATATTATAACAAAATGATTAATAATATGAGCAATTAGAAAGTAAAAAATAAGAATCAAGCGACATAAAATATAAAATATTATTATTTTAAATATTTTAATAATATAATGATAAAATAATGAATTTTAATATATATAAATATATATTATATTATTTATTTTTTAAATGAACCGAATCACGAGTTAAAGAGTCAAATAAGGAACGACTTGAGTTTGACTTGTTAGTTAGTCGAGCCCATCTCAAACACGACTTATCAAGCCAATCTCGAGCAGGCTCGCAAGCTCGCTTCTCGAGCTCAGCTTGACTCAGTTACACCTCTAGCTTTCGGTGAAACAAATGTAAAAATTAAAATTGAAGTGTTAGATCTATAAATGTATATAAATTGTTTATCAGGAGTCAAAATGTAAAATTGCATAGCCACCAAATTTAAATTCAAATTTAATAATCCATACATAAAAAATCATCTGCCCTCCAATTTAATAATTCGTTTGAATGATAAATCAATCTTCATAAACTTTACATTCTTTAGTCTCCGGACTGGTTTTGCAGAAGTCCTCCAAAGGATCGCCGGTTTCCTCCGCCGCCGCCGCCGTCCCCGGCCACTTGCTCGCCACCAGATGTGCTAAATCAACCACGCGTTGGCTGCCAGTAAAAAACAGAAGAACATTTCGTTCCAAGCTTCAATAAAATCTCTAAATTAGAAATCAAACCTAAACTTTTATATTTATATTTACAAAGATTAATTTTTTAAAAGTAACGTCCATATTTTCAATATTTACATGTCCGACACCTAAATTTTTATATTTACATACATAACACTCAAATGTTTGACATAACATCAAAAATACCACTACCACTAAATTTTTAAAAGTACAATACTAATTTACATACATAGCACATAATTTTTTTGTATGCATATATTTAACACCTAAATTTCCATATTTACATACATAATATTCAATTCTTTAACATCACATCAAAATTATCACTATTAATTATTTCTTAAACTAAAATACAACATTTTATGCTTAATTTTATATAAATATGATAACTTAGATGCTATACATAAATACATAACATTTGTGTTATATATATATATATAAATTTTATTTTTTTTTATTTAATTCGAGCATTAATCAAATCAAATGGTTGCATGCAGATTCCAATACAATCATGTTATATGTAATTGTATTCATGAGTTGAATACACTTATATTCATGAGCGCATTCAACCTTATTTAATATGATTGTACTAGAGTCAATCACAAATACAATTATGTACGACATAATTGTACGAACTTCACGCCTAATAAATTTTTCTGTCGAAAAAGAATTAACTAAGGGTCTTTTTGAGTCAGCTTGTGTATTTTATGATAAGTAGTTTATCCCGAAAGGCGGCCGCGGGTTGATCGTGGCCCGCAGCCTACGTTTAGTGTAAAAAATATAATGCGAGTTTTTAAAAACACAAAGCTGCCCCAACCGTGCCTAAATAGAAAAAATTCAAATTTTATGGGTGGAGAAACAAGGTACCTGTAACCCCACTCATTGTCATACCAAGCGACCACCTTGAGCATATCGTCGCCCATAACCATGGTGAGAGTGGAATCAATGGTGGATGAGACGTCGGTGCAGCGGAAATCGACGGACACGAGGGGGGCATCGCAGACGGCGAGGACGCCGTTGAGGGGACCGTCGGCGGAGCGGCGGAAGGCATCGTTAACTTCGTCGGCGGTGATTCCTTTCTTCGAGACATTGACGACGAGATCGACCACAGAGACATTGGGGGTCGGGACTCGAAGAGCGATTCCGTTGAGCTTTCCTTTGAGCCGAGGAAGGACGAGGGAGACGGCCTTCGCCGCTCCGGTGCTCGTCGGGACGATGTTCAGAGCGGCGGCCCTCGCGCGGCGGAGGTCGCGATGTGAGGCGTCCAGGAGCCGCTGGAATTAGGGTTTCATGTCATGGATTGTTTTGTAAAAAATAATATTACAAGTCCTATACATGGAATTGCCCCAATTATAATAAAAAATTTATATCTAAAATAACCCGAAAATAACTACAGACTAACATTCTCGGTGTTATTTCGAGAGTTATTGAAGTGAAATATATGTATTTTTTTTCAATAACCTCGAAATAAACACCGCGGTATTATTTCGGTGTTATTGATATTTTATCGAAGTGAATTATTTTCACTTCAATAACTCAGAAATAAACCAAAATAACATTCGCAGTGTTACTTCCGGGTTATTAAAGTGAAACCGCTGAGTTTATTTTGGGCTATTGTAATGAAATATATGATTTTTTTTTTTTTAATAACCCCAAAATAACATCTACGGTTTCATTTCATTAACCTTCGCAATATAGCACACATAACAACATATTATTGGAGTTCACACGTAGAACTACGTGTGGAGCCCTGAAACAAAAAATTCCGCAATCATAAATGAGTAGTATTTTATGATGATTAGAGAGAGGTTATCACCTGATCTCCTGTATAAGAGTGAGTTGTTGTCATGGTTCCCTTCACAATACCTACACCAATCCATTCACCAAAGTTTTAACAAAACAAAATTTCAATTATGCCCTTCAAAAAAATTAAATTACAATATTTGTATAATTGTATATATAACTCACCGAACTCCTCATCTATGATCTTCACAAAAGGCGCCAGGCAGTTTGTCGTGCAAGATGCATTGCTGATTCATTAATGCAGTGCATAAACAAATAAACAAATTACAAAATAACTCAAACATGGGGAGCAGAATGTACAGAAACATTTACATAAATAACACTCAATTCTTTTTAATTTTTACATAAATACCAATTTTCCTATGCATGAAAAGTGTATTTCACTTTTGAAAAATATAAATGTATGAATGTTATAGAAGTTAAATGTAAAATTTAGGTGTTAGATATGCAAATACATAAGAGTGGTATGTATTTTAAAATAATTCCTACATATTTACATATCTTACACATAACTTCAGTTTTTTACATATATGTCAGCCTCTTTAAATTGGGTTTGAAATGATCATCTTTGAAAACTGTTAGAACTCAAATTTAAATTAGTCGGGAACTATTTTGACACATCTATAAATTCTCAGATTAAAACAACAATATGTAAACAGTTGAAGGCTATTTTGACACTTTAAGGGAATACATAGGAATTAGGTGGTGTGCATATACACCCCTCAAGAAAAGATAATGACCAAAAAACCCACAACAAAATACTCAAAAAAGACATTCATGAAATATCTAATGTGATTTTTTATGGAGATTCACATTCCTAACCCCTCATTTCTATGTATTAACATATCAACCAGCTAAACTTCAAATTTTACCTACAAACCTCTCAACAAATGCTGAGAACACGAATATGTTGCAGTATGTACATAAAGTTTAAAGTTTAGATGATCATAAGTTAATACATATATCCCAATTTTTTAATACGGCATTTACAAACATACCGCATAATTCTTATCCATTCAATTATCTAACACCTAAATATTCATATTTACATGCATACCAATCAAATCTTCAATATTACAACAAAAATATCACAATCACTCGCTCCTTCAAAATGCAATGCACTTTCTTATGTATAAGTTTACGTCACAATGTTATAAAGGTAAATGTCAAATTTTATTTATTTGATATGTAAATAGATAAAAATTAGAAAGTATAAATGTAAATTTCCCAAAAAATAATTTGAATGAACTGAACAAACCTTATTATATCGGAGGCCTCATGGTAGTAATCTCCTTCATTAACTCCGAACACATAGGTTGGGATATCAGCTCCTTTGGCCGGCGCTGTAATTATAACTTTTTTAGCGCCGGCTTGTATGTGCTTTCCAGCGCCCGGGCCGTCGACAAATACACCAGTTCCCTTCACATAATCAACCCAAATTGTTTTAGGAAGATTTACACATATACCACTTAATTCTTATGTATTTACACATCTAACATATAAGTTTAAATTTTTACATACATGTCATATATGCATGAAAGAATGTATTTTTATCACATTGACGATAAACAATTATAACATTCTAGACAAAATAGTTGAAACATATATGCCATGCAATTTTAATATATTTACATGTCTACCACGTTAATTGTAATATTTACTTATATACCAACAAAATATTCAGCATCACGTAAAAATTAAGACTTTTTTTCAAGTAAAATGTCTTTCATGCATATGTTTTGACGTTATGATAATATAGATAATCATTAAAACTTAGATGTTAGATGTATAAATACATAAGAATTATATAATATGTAAGTAGGTAAATCTGTAAATATTAATCAATATTTATTGATGACATAGCTATCAATTAAAAAAAAAGGAATTTACATAAATGTCATGGAATGCTTATATATTAACATGTAACATCTAAATAGTGATGTTTATGTTTATATTACTTAGTTATTAAATATTTAGGCATGAAAATGTGCATTTTTTATATGATGACAGATATTTGAATGCTATGATGCGATATGCATGTAAATGCCCTTGAAAAAAGGAAAATTTACAAACATACCAAACAATTCTTATGCATTTACATATTTAACATTTAAAGTTCTAAATTAACTTTTTCAAGGCACGGTATTAAAATCTGGGCATGAAAATGTGTATTTTATTGTAAAAAAATTACGTTGCGTTCGTGGAAACCGCGTGTTTACGGCATGGTCTCGCACCAAACAAAATGGTGTTTTATCATTTAAAAAAAAAAAAAAAAATTGCAGCTTATGAAAATTGTGTTTTGCAGCCTTATCTAGTTAAGTGTGGTGGCTTCTACAAGTTATGATCAGACTTTTTGAAAAAATAATTGTAATAGTCACCACAATTTTTTGAATATCAACAGCTTCGCAGCTGCTTCTTCAAATAGTTACAGCTGCCCCAAATAGACCCTAAGTCACAATATTGTATTATTTTTTTGTTATATGAAGTCAAAAATTTGAGTGGTGTATATATAAATATGCAAATTTGACGTTAAATATGTAAATATATAAGACTTATGTGACGTTTATGATATTTACCTCAATAACAATATCTATGCCAAGATCAGCCCAAGGGAGCTTCGAAGGATCCCTATTGGCAACCACCTTTATAGGCTTTCCATCAACACTAATGGTTTCACCATCAACAATCTTCACATCTGCCTTAAATGTCCCCAACATTGAATCATATTTCAGCAGATGAGACGCCTGCAAGTATCCCAACAGACAGTAACTATTAAGAAAAAATATATATATAATTTATATTACTGAACATTTCTTAACTCTAATTATTATAAAGAATTTGGAGTAAAGTGTTAAATCGAGGCAAAATTTACATAATCTCACACCTAAACTTCCATATTTACATGCAAAACAGTTTATCTATGCATGAAAAGGTGAATTTTGCTATTAAAATGTGGCAATTAGTGTTTTTTTCGATGTGATACTGAAGAATTGAGTGTTGTGCGTGTAAATATAAGAAGTTTCCGTGAGAGATTCATAAATCCATATGAATTAAGGACTATAAATGTAAATATCCCATTAATTTTTCATGGAAACTATATAAACCCATATTGAGAAATGGAAGACTAAATTAAAATTGTTGTGAGATATGTACTTCCTGGCATAGAAATGAGACGAAAAAGAACACAAACAAACACAGATCGTTTNAGATAATCATTAAAACTTAGATGTTAGATGTATAAATACATAAGAATTATATAATATGTAAGTAGGTAAATCTGTAAATATTAATCAATATTTATTGATGACATAGCTATCAATTAAAAAAAAAGGAATTTACATAAATGTCATGGAATGCTTATATATTAACATGTAACATCTAAATAGTGATGTTTATGTTTATATTACTTAGTTATTAAATATTTAGGCATGAAAATGTGCATTTTTTATATGATGACAGATATTTGAATGCTATGATGCGATATGCATGTAAATGCCCTTGAAAAAAGGAAAATTTACAAACATACCAAACAATTCTTATGCATTTACATATTTAACATTTAAAGTTCTAAATTAACTTTTTCAAGGCACGGTATTAAAATCTGGGCATGAAAATGTGTATTTTATTGTAAAAAAATTACGTTGCGTTCGTGGAAACCGCGTGTTTACGGCATGGTCTCGCACCAAACAAAATGGTGTTTTATCATTTAAAAAAAAAAAAAAAACATTGCAGCTTATGAAAATTGTGTTTTGCAGCCTTATCTAGTTAAGTGTGGTGGCTTCTACAAGTTATGATCAGACTTTTTGAAAAAATAATTGTAATAGTCACCACAATTTTTTGAATATCAACAGCTTCGCAGCTGCTTCTTCAAATAGTTACAGCTGCCCCAAATAGACCCTAAGTCACAATATTGTATTATTTTTTTGTTATATGAAGTCAAAAATTTGAGTGGTGTATATATAAATATGCAAATTTGACGTTAAATATGTAAATATATANGGCTGGGGGATGAAGGTTTTGTGTTTCAATAAGAAATTGTTTTTGTTGATCTTTGGGAGTTGATTTCACTTTTATAGTATTGCATATATGGCCTGAGGGTCATTTTGGGTGCAATTTTTTAATTATTTTTATTTCTTTTTTGCTATTATGTGTTTATTTAGCTTTTTTTATTATTATTATTATTTTTTTTTTTGCCAATTTTGAGTAATTTATGTGGGGGAAAAATTGGTTTTTGCAATAAGATATTTTGAACAAATTTCAAGCAATTTCAAAGATGACAATGTGTTTTATAGTATCTTTTTAGATTTAAGATTTAGGGGGGTGTTTGGACCATTCTTTTAAGAGCATTTAGTCAAATATAATAAGTTTGATAGATCTGTGGTTAAGTTAAATCTAATTTTTACTTGTTCTGTTTATTAAATTCAGATTTACTAAATTTAGTTATTAGTTGGATTTAAGAGATTTAATGCATAAAAAATATATTTCAAATAGATTTATGTCGAATTTATCAAATGGATTTAATTGGATTTAAACTCAATTGAGCCGACCATCAGTAAATTCAAATTTATCAGATTTAGTAGATCTTATTTAACTTAAATCTCACTTGCAGCCAAACACCCCCTTAAAGCAGACAAAACTTTATTCTTGAATAAAGATTAGTAGTATGTTGAGAATGACAATCGTGAAAGTAACTTATTGTTCCATTTTCATTAATATTGAAGTATTCATTTTTATTTTAGTACAAAATAAATTTAAAAATTTTCAAAAATTAAAAAAAGATGAGCAATCATGCCACTTAATTACTACGTATTTACATGTCTAATATCTAAAATTTAAATTTTAGGATTTTAAAGTACCGACAATTCAAAACAGTGAATATAATATTTTAATCATCTAAATTTTAAATATAAAATTTTAATCGTCATTTTCTTTCTGTCATTCTTCTTAAAGTTTTGGGTAGTTGAAATGTTCTCTTTAAAGTTTGGGTGGTCAATACATATACTCGATGTTTTGGGGGCTTGATATGTTAGAGCCCCAACTGTGATATATTTCATAGTTAAAAATTAAAAAAATAATATGTTTGACGTGACACAACAAATTTAGGTGATGTAAACATAAAAAAATAATTTAAAACGGTCTTTGATAACTTGTTATTAAGAGAATTTAGCTTGAGGGTCTATTTGGGGCAGCTACAGCTTATCGAGCTTATCCTGATAATCTGGTGATAAACAGCTTATCCAGATAACCTATCTCTCTGTTGGGTTAGTGTGTTTTGCAAACAACTGATTCTGAATAAATGACCAATCTGACACTGTTCTGGATAAGCTGTTGAGCTGTTTGGTTCGTGCGTTTTGTAAACATCTTATTTGAATTTTTTTATTTTAATTAATAATTTGTGTTGCAAAATTAGTTATTTTATCAACAAAATTAAAGATCGAATGTTAAGACAAGACAATACAAATAAGTGAAGTTACATTTATATAACTCAAATATATATGATCACATAAAACGAGCAAAGTTATGCATACAAAAGTAAAATGCATCTCCACATATTTATATGGACTATAATAAGATCCAAAAATAAAAAAAAA
>JXCR01147752.1:275821-286352 GCA_002079205.1 Phalaenopsis hybrid cultivar
TTTTTTTTTTTTTTTTTTTTGCCAATTTTCAGGAATTTATGTGGGGAAAAATTGGTTTTTGCAATTCAAAGATGACAATGTGTTTTGTAATATCTTTTTAGATTTAAGATTTAGGGGGGGTGTTTGGACCATTCTTTTAAGAGCATTTAAGTTAGATTTAATGTAAATCCAGTCAAATATAATAAGTTCAATAGATCTGTCGTTAAGTTAAATCTAATTTTTACTTGTTATGTTTATTAAATTTAGATTTACTAAATCTACTTATTAGTTGGATTTAAGAGATTTAATGCATAAAAAATATATTTCAAATAGATTTATGTCGTACTTATCAAATGGATTTAATTGGATTTAAACTCAATTGAGCCGACTATCATTAATATTTATATTAAGTAAATTCAAATTTATCAAATTTAATAGATCTTATTTAACTTAAATCTCGCTTGCAGCCAAACACCCCCTTAAAGTAGACAAAACGTTATTCTTGAATAAAGATTAGCAATATGTTGAGAATGACAGTCCTGAAAGAACTTATTCTTCCATTTTTATTAATATTCAAGTATTCATTATTAGTTTAGTACTAAATAGATTTAAAAATTTCCCAAAAAAAAAAAAAGAGTGCAAACATGCCACTTAATTACTACTTATTTACATATCTAAAATTTAAATTTTAGGATTTTTAAGTATCAACAACTCAAAATAGTAAATATAATATTTTAATCATCTAAATTTCAAATCTATCATTTTAATCGTCATTTTCATTCTGTCATTCTTCTTAAAGTTTCAGGTAGTTGAAATGTTCTCTTTAAAGTTTGGGTGGTCAATACATACACTCGATGTTTTGGGGGCTTGATATGTTAAAGCCCCAACTATTATATATTTCATAGTTAAAATTAAAAAAAATAATATGTTTGAGTGACACAACAAATTTAGGTGATATAAATATAAAAAATTAATTTAAAGCGGTGTTTAATAGCTTGTTATTAATAGAATTTAGCTTGAGAGTCTGTTTGAGACAACTGCATCTTATCCAACTTATCATGATAAGTTGTTTATCCTGATAATTTGTTGATAAGCTGCTTATCCGGATAATATGTTTGTTTGTTTGGTTAGTGTGTTTTGCAAACAACTGATTTTGGATAAATGACCAATTTGCCCATGTTCTGGATAAGCTGTTTGGTTCGTGCGTTTTGCAAACAACTTATTTGAAATTTTTTTATTTGAATTAATAATCTATGTTGCAGAATTGCTTATTTTATCAACAAAATTAAAGATCAAATGTTGAGACAAGACAATACAAATAAGTGGAGTTACATTTATATAACTCAAATATATCTGATCACATAAAACAAGCAAAGTTATGTATACAAAAGTAAAATGCACCTCCACATACTAATATGGACTATAATGAGATCCAAAAAAAAAAGAAAAGAAAAAATAAAATGTCAAAATGACAAGGAAAAAAATTATAACGTTGACTTTAAAATGTAGCAACAAATCACGGCCCATGCCACCCGATCCACCATTCCTCTGAAGCATCTACAGTGCGCATGACAGAATCCCAACCCAATCCCGTCGATCCCTGTTTAAGTTCCTTCCATAACTTCCACTCTTTCTTTAGTTGATCTCATTTGTTCTTGAATTTCAGTCTTTTATAATCTCGCCCTGTCATTTCTTTAAATTTTTTGGAAATATTATGACACCCTTCTTTATTAAAGTAGGTGGTCGGTCTATTTTTAAGTTCAATCTCCTTAATACATAAGTTGCAGAAAATGAATGTCATATCCTTGTCCCACATTGCTGATGAAGTCTATTCTTTATTTTTATTCATAATGCAACTAATGAAATATATAGATCAAATAGTGCAATGACATTGAAAATAAAATAAAGTATCAAGAGGAACAATGATTATGTCAATTACAACTCCAAAAATAGAGAAAAAAGAGTGAGAAAATTAAAAGTACAATAAAATAAAGTAAAATAATTGGTAGTCAAATTAAAAGTACAAAACCAAAAACTAAAAACTCTATGCTAATTTCATGCACCCTCACGAAGCACATAAGCACAGGAATCACGTTTTACTGACAGATGCGATACAAATATTTGTTGGTAACAACACGCCAGACGGCGAAGCTTCTCATTTTGCAGTATTTAGAGCTTTCTCTAAAAAAGTTTTACAAATTCACCAACTAGATTGGCTATATCCAAAATGTATGGGATAAACACTCCATAATACCACTTTCTTCTTTCATTTAAATTGAACGCAACATTTGGAGTTAATAGAATGCAACATGTTAACGAATATGCAACTCCATTAAGATTTATCCATTCCATCAAGGAAATCAAAGCAATAGCATTAGAAAAGGAGAAGTATAGCAATGAGAAGTAAACAGATTAAAACATTTCCATAAAGAAGTAAATTGAAAAAAAAAAACAAAAGTATAGCAATAAGAAAAAAAAAAAAACAAAAGCAAACAGATCAAGCCAACTTCCACAAAAAAAAAAAGTATAGCAATAATAAATAAACAAATCAAGCCAACTTCTATAGAAAAAAAATTAAAACAACGAAAACAAAGATGAAGAACAAAAACGATCGGATGAACAAGCAGCGAAAAAAAAAACATCCAGTGGCATCTTCACGGAAATATACAAATCGGAAAGCGGCAGAGTATCGAGGAGGAAAAAAATGAGGTTACCAGTGAACAGAAGACTGAGGAGTTCTGCGAACGGAAGAAGGAGGAGCAAACATCGAACAGAAGACGAGGAGACGGAGGAGTGTCGATGAGTGTTGCACACGGGATCGAGCATCACGGAGGAGACATAGGTGTGCTGCCAAGGAGTGCTGCGCACGAGATCGAGCGTCACGAACGAGACGAAGAAGCACAGGATCGAGAGTCACGGAGGAGGAGGAGGAATTGCCAAGGAGTGCTGCGCACGGGATCAACAGACGAGCCGTTGCGAAATTAGGACATAGGACACGGGGGTATCAGGGGTCTTTCAACAGTATTGAACGCAGATCGCGGGGTCCTACCCACGATCCGCGTATAATACAAACATGTAAATGGAGTTTTAGCAAAAGTTGGCTGACTGGTTTATCCAAATAGGTGATGACGTTTTGAAAACGCCACCGCTCTAAATAAGTTGTCCCAAACGCACCCTGAATTAAACTTAAATTCAGTCAAACAATAATTTAAAAAAAAAAAAACTACTTCAAATGTTACGTTAAATCGAATTTGATCGCTTTCCATGATTTTTTTTCGTGTTCCGTCATTTTTTAAATTTAAATATGAATTTATTAAATCCTTGTCCCTGATGAGCTCTGTGCATGCAAGGTTTATTAAATTAGGATTCGATAAATCCTTCTTAACGTAAATAGAAGGTGCACTCAAATAACGCCCAAGTGTTGGGACGAAATAATACACCGTCAGTATGAATTGATGGTACTCTTGTGATATTTTGGTGATATTGCAATACAATACCAGCACAAATACCATCAGAATACTATCATATATGTTATTCTAATAATATTATGATGATATTACAATACAATATCTACCAATTTACACCTAATACACACACATCTTATTCTCGAGTTGTATTTTCTAGAGTGTTCAAGATACTGTAGGTGCTGATTTATGGTATTTTAATGGTTTATTGTAGATAACAACGAAAAATATTACATCAAGACTCTTAACATAGAACTATGTTTGGAGTCCACTCATATGCAGACATGTGATTTCAAAAAAACGAGCGCATTTTCCTGTGATCGACTCGATAACACAAAATAATATTTCTCATATGTTATTCTGTGTTATTGTGGTGGTATTTATGTGTTATTGTGTTATTATAATACCGAAAATATTTCTAAAACATAATAACATATGAATACCATCACAATAATAATTGAATAGTGCGGAATAACATAGAGCAATATTACTGTGAGCTTAAAACGAATATTTTTTTTAATTAAGTTAGGAAATATTTTCCCGATAACAGGAAAGTAAATGCATGCTCTCGATGTTTTCTGCTTGGCGTGAGGGAGATAGGCGATAGAGAAATGGCGGAGTCAAGGGTTAGGGACGAAGTCGGAGAGCAGCCAGGGATAGCGTTAGGGTTTGGAAAAGAGGACAAAGAGAAAGATAATGGGGTCGATGATTTGAAGCCATGGGAGCAGCACTCGGCCGTTATCAGCATCCCTCGCTACGATTACAAGGCTCCATCCTCGCTTATTGAACGCTCCCGCTCCGGGTTCCTCATTACTTGCCCAATCAGTAAGATCCTTTCTCCATTATCGTAATATAAAGTTCTTTTTCTTCTGGTCTTTAATTTCTGTCAGTTCGAAGAACAGTGAGACAATGGTGCAGTAGTAAATTATGTTGATTCATGCTGTCCTGAATATGGGGGAAAAGAGAAATTAGTTTGATGAACGATAAGTTGGTAATTCAAGTTCCCAAGCTTGAATATACAATCTGATATTGTTTCATCTCTTCATGTTGTCTGCTTCTTCATTGAAAAAGGGGACAATCACATTATACATCTCAAATGCGATATTTTTTAGAGAATTTATCACAAACTCAACTCACAATGCATCTGCGTTATTTTGAGGAAAATGAGAAGCCTTTTGGTTTTTTGCTTGCTATTTTAAAATTTATGGGATTTAGTAAACCCAAATATAATAAATTTGTTTGATAAACAACTGCTAAATTTTGATATATCCCGATAAACTGTAAATTCCAAAAAACTCAGTTGGACCGGATTTAAGCCTAAAATTACATACTAAAAACAGCTCTGTAGTTTTCTCTTTACCTTTGATTGATTGGCCATCTGAATTTGTTGGTATGGCCTATCAAGTCACTTTAGTTGTTCATTTTGATAATTCAGTCGATCCGAGCGTGCACACCACAAATCAAGACAAGGTGTTCATTGGTAGAGGTTGTATCCTTTAATTGGACTTGTTGTTCTTTGATCTTTGCCTTATTTAGACTTCAAATCTTCCAATTCTCAGTGACATTTGATGTCTTAATTTATTGGGGCATTTACATACATAGCACACAACTCTTATTTATTTACTTACCTCACACCTAGCACACATATCTTTAATATCACATAAAAAATAGTACTATTATCACTTTTTAAAAATGAAATACACATTTTCATGCATAAGTTTAAAGCACCAAACAGTTGGTTATGTAAATCAGAAACTTTATGTGTGAGATGTGTAAATACATAAGAATTTTGTGCTATGTGTGTAAATTTACCTAATTTATTTTACTTACAAATATTTAGAATTGGGTCTAGTTCAATTGACATTTAACTTGTGAGAGAAGAGACATTCTAGTAGCATATATTATTCTTTTCCAATTGCTATTTAGATTACCCATGTTAGATCCATTGTTATGGTCTACACATCACACTTATGGAGGGAAATAATAATAATATAAGTTTTTCTTTGGGTTCTGGATGCTACTACTAACTTGGTTTGGGATATTAGAGCATATAATAATGGATTAGTCCGCGGAGCAAATGGTTGGCATGGAGATAGTTTTAGAACAAAACTTTTTTTGGAGCGCAACATTCTTTTTCTTGATTTGTAATGTTTAAAAGATTAGGGATCGCTTGGTAATGTATTGCCATTCTTTTTGTTGCTTGAACAACAAAAGCATATTTAAGGCATTTTGCTCAATTGTTGTGAGAATTTGTCTATATAAAAGTTTTAAAAATAGCTTTTTTGGACGCTAATTTATGGTCTTTTTGGAGTGGCTGCAATTGCTGGTAAAACTGGCTTTGGAAATAGTACATGTGATGTAAAATTATTAGAAATTATTCTGGCTATTATAGATATTTTTTCTCAAAAAATACTAGTATCATANCATATAAAAGTTTTAAAAATAGCTATTTTGGACGCTAATTTATGTTCTTTTTGGAGTGGCTGCAATTGCTGGTAAAACTGGCTTTGGAAATAGTACATGTGATGTAAAATTATTAGAAATTATTCTGGCTATTATAGATATTTTTTCTCAAAAAATACTAGTATCATATTTTAGCATATCTGGTTATGAAAAGATCGTTAGCACCACAAAATTTTTGAAAAACAATGGCAAGAAGACAGTCACCATACAAAAGTGTGGCAGAGGTAAAGTAAATTATGAACATCTCCATCACACCCTTAGATGGCTTTCNTTTTTGAAAAACAATGGCAAGAAGATAGTCACCATACAAAAGTGTGGAAGAGGTAAAGTAAATTATGAACATTTCCATTACACCCTTAGATGGCTTTCTGAAGAAGGAACTTATAAAATTTCTATATTTTCCTTTATTAGTACGCTACAGGTGCACCAAACGTATCTTGCTTGTACTAAAGTAATATTAAAAACAGGTAGAAAAAAAATGAATTAGTATAATTAGGTTATTTTATTATCTCAAACTTTTTCAAAAGTGATGATCTTATTTTTCACTCTTAAAATGAGTGAAAATAAAATAATCATTTACTAAAACATTTTTCTATTTACAACCTACCAAATGAGCACTTGGATTAGTTATGATAAATGTCATGGTTTAGTTGATGCTNGTTTGCTACAGGTGCACCAAACGTATCTTGCTTGTACTAAAGTAATATTAAAAACAGGTAGAAAAAAAATGAATTAGTATAATTAGGTTACTTCATTATCTCAAACTTTTTTCAAAAGTGATGATCTTATTTTTCATTCTTACAATGAGTGAAAATAAAATAATTATTTACTAAAATATTTTTCTATTTACAACCTACCAAATGAGCACTTGGATTAGTTATGATAAATGTCATGGTNAATAACACGTCAAAATGACAAGGAAAAAAATTATAATGTTAACTTTAAAATATAGCAGCAAATCACGGCCCATGCCGCCCGGTCCACCATTCCTCTGAAGCATCCACGGTGCGCTTGACAGAATCCCAATCCAATCCCGTCGATCCCCGTTTAAATTCCTTCTATAACTTTCACTCATTCTTTAGCTGATCCCATTTGTTCTTGAATTTCAGTCTATTATAATCTCGCCCTGTCATTTCTTTAATTTTTTTGGAAATATTATGTCACCCTTCTTTATTAAAGTAAGTGGTAGGTCTATTTCCAAATTCAATCTCCTTAATACATAAGTTGCAGAAAATTTATGTCACATCCTTGTCCCACATTGCTGATGAAGTCCCTTCTTTGTTTTTATTCATAATGCAATTAATGAAATCTATAGATCAAATAGTGCAATGACATTGAAAATAAAATAAAGCTTCAAGAGGAACAATGATTATGTCAATTACAACTCCAAATATAAATTCAAATAGAGAAAAAAGAGTGTGAGAATTAAAAGTACAAAAAAATAAAATAAAATAATTGGTAGTCAAATTAAAAGTACAAAATCAAAAACTAAAAACTCTATGCTAATTTCATGCACCCTCATGAAGCACATAAACGCAGCAACCACGTTTTAGTGACAGATGCAATACAATATTTGTTGGTAACACCAAGCCAGACTGCGAAACTTCTCATTTTGCAGTATTTAGAGCTATCTCTAAAAGAGTTTTACAAATTCACCAACTAGATTGACTCTATCCAAAATGTATGGGATAAGCACTCCATAATACCACTTTCTTCTTTCATTTAAATTGAATGCAACATTTGGAGTTAATAGAATGCTACATGTTAACGAATATGCTACTCCACCAAGATTTATCCATTCCATCATGAAAATCAAAGCAATATCATTAGAAGAAGGAGAAGTATAACAATAAGAAGTAAACAGATCAAGACATTTTCATAAAGAAGTAAATTGAAAGAAAAAAAAAAAACAAAAGTATAGCAATAAGAAAAAAAAAAAAAACAAAAGCAAACAGATCAAACCAACTTCCATAAAAAAAAAACAAAAGTATAGCAATAATAAATAAACAAATCAAGCCAACTTCTATTGAAAAAAAAATAAAAAAACCAAAACAAAGATGAAGAACAAAAACGATCGGATGAACAAGCAGCGAAAAGAAAAACATCCAACGATATCTTCACGGAAATATACAAATCGGAAAGCGGCTGAGTATCGAGGAGGAAAAAAATGAGGTTACCAGTGAGCGAAAGATGGAGGAGTTCTGCGAACGGAAGAAGGAGGAGTTCTGCGAACGGAAGGAGCGAACATCGAATAGAAGACGGAGGAGACGGAGGAGTGCCGATGAGTGCTGCACACGGGATCGAGCATCACAAAGGAGACGTAGGAGTGCTGCGCACGTGTTCGAGCGTCATGGACGAGACGGAGGAGCGCAGGATCGAGCGTCACGGAGGAGACAGAGGAGTTGCCGAGGAGTGCTGCGCACAGAATCGAGCGTCACCGAGGAGACGGAGGAGTGTCGAGGAGTGCTGCGCACGGGCTCGACAGAAGAGCCGTTGCGAAATTAGGGCAAAGGAGACAGGGGCATCAGGGGTCCTTCGACAGTATTAAATGCAGATCGTGGGGTCTACCCACGATCCGCGTATAATACAAAAAATGTAAACAGAGTTCTAGCAAAAGTTGGCTGACTGGTTTTTCCAAAAAGGTGATGTCATTTTGAAAACGCCACCGCTCTAAATAAAATGTCCCAAACACACTCTGAATTTAACTTAAATTCAGTCAAACAATAATTAAAAAAAAAACTACTTCAAATGTTACGTTAAATCGAATTTGCGCTTTCCATAATTTTTTTCATGTTATGTCATTTTTTAAATTTAAATATGAATTTATTAAATCCTCGTCCCTTATGAGCTATGTGCATGCACGGTTTATTAAATTAGGATTCAATGAATCCTTTTTAAGGTAAATAGAAGGTGCACTCAAATAACGCTTAAGTGTTGGGAGGAAATAATACACGGTCAGTATGAATTGATGATATTTTTGTGGTGTTTTGGAGATATTGCAATACAATACTCGCACAAATACCATCAAAATACTATCATATATGTTATTCTAATAATATTATGATGATATTACAATACAATATCTACCAATCTACACCTAATACACACCCATCATATTCTCGAGTTGTATTTTCTAGAGTGTTCAGGATACTGTAAGTGCTGATTTATGGTATTTTAATGGTTTATTGTGGATAACAGTGGAAAAATATTACATCAAGACTCCTAACGTAAAGTTACGTTTGGAGTCCACTCATATGTAGACATATGACTTCAAAAAAACGAGCACGTTTCCCTGTAATCCGACCCGGTAACACAGAATAATATTTCTACTGTGTTATTATGTATTATTGTGGTGGTATTGATGTGTTATTGTGTTATTACAATATTGAAAATATTCATAGAATATAATAATATATAAATATCATCATAATAATAACTTAATAGTACAAAATAACATGGGAGAAATATTACTAGGAGCTTAAAACGATTTTTTTTATTAAGTAGGAAATATTTTTCCGATAACAGGAAAGTAAATGCATGCTCTCGATGTTTTCTGCTTGGCGTGAGGGAGAAAGGCGATAGAGCAATGGCGGAGTCAAGGGTTAGGGATGAAGTCGGAGAGCAGCCAGGGATAGCGTTAGGGTTTGGGAAAGAGGACAAAGAGAAAGATAATGGGGTGGATGATTTGAAGCCATGGGAGCAGCACTCGGCCGTTATCAGCATCCCTCGCTACGATTACAAGGCTCCATCCTCGCTTATTGAAAGCTCCCGCTCCGGGTTCCTCATTACTTGCCCAATCAGTAAGATCCTTTCTCGATTATCGTAATATAAAGTTCTTTTTCGTGTGGTCTTTAATTTCTGTCAGTTCGAAGAACAGTGAGACAATGGTGCAGAGAAAGTAGTAAATTATGTTGATTCATGCTGTCCTGAATATGGGGGAAAAGAGAAATTAGTTTTGATGAACGATAAATTGNATCCATTATCGTAATATAAAGTTCTTTTTCGTCTGGTCTTTAATTTCTGTCAGTTCGAAGAACAGTGAGACAATGGTGCAGAGAAAGTTGTAAATTATGTTGATTCATGCTGTCCTGAATATGGGGGAAAAGAGAAATTAGTTTTGATGAACGATAAGTTGGTAATTCAAGTTCCCAAGCTTGAATATACAATCTGATATTGTTTCATCTCTTCATGTTGTCTGCTTCTTCATTGAAAAAGGGGACAATCACATTATACATCTCAAATGCGATATTTTTGAGAGAATTTATCACAAACTCAACTCACAATGCATCTGCGTTAGTTTGAGGAAAATGAGAAGCCTTTTGGTTTTTTGCTTGTTATTTTAAAATTTATAGGATTTAGTAAACCCAAATAAATAAATTTGTTTGATAAAAAACTGCTAAATTTTGCTATATCCCGATAAACTGTAAAATTCCAAAAAACTCAGTTTGACCGGATTTAAGCCTAAAATTACATACTAAAAACAGCTCTTTAGTTTTCTCTTTACCTTTGATTGATTGGCCTTATATCTGAATTTGTTGGTATGGCCTATCAAGTCACTTTAGTTGTTCATTTTGAGAATTCAGTCGATCCGAGCGTGCACATCACAAATCAAGACAAGGTGTTCA
>JXCR01147752.1:298739-316629 GCA_002079205.1 Phalaenopsis hybrid cultivar
GTCTATTGAGTAATATAAGTTCATTTTGTACTTTCTGACCGGGTAATTAATGAATAATGCATGATGATTAGGCACCCCCCTCTTCTACCCATTCTCTCTCCATTTAGGCTATACTTTAAGAATGTGAAGCCTTCGCTTTGCTATCAAAATTTGTTAAAACCCAAATAGAATGGCGAATCCGAATTGAATGTCCTTAGTGGATTTGTCAAACATGATTGGTAGAGCTTGACCAAACAAATTAGATTGAATTACCAGGGCTAAACATCCATAAATAATGGCTCAGTTTGCTTAGCATAGCTAAATTGACCATTTGGTTCTCTGAATCTAGTAGAAGGGCTAAGTATACTATGTAGTTGAATGTTTAATCACATGATATTTGGTCAATTTTGTAACAACAATGGAGAGTGTATTGAAGCATCAGGTAGAGCATTCATCCATCAAAAGAAGACAATGCTATATATTCATAAAAAATTCATATTCAAGGAATTCAACATTATTAGAAACTTAGGCCCATTGACTGACTAAACAATACAAACACCAAGGAAATGATAAAAACAATTGGTTGGGTCTCGTATGCACCTTCCTTGCCTAGGTTCAACCCAATTGGGAGGTAAAACAACAAGAATATGTAAGATAATGTGTTGAAATTCTTAACATTATAAACAGAAGAACCATATGAAAAGCTTTCAAAATGACCAACGCACAAACAACATGAAAGTTTATTAGATCATCAACAAAATCTAGTCGGCTTGCCATAAATCTAGTCATGCTATTGCTTTATTGGTTTTTCCTCCATTTTTTATTATTTTTGTTGTTGTTGTTGTTGTTGTTTTTATTATTTTGCCTGTTGTATTACACTTTTGCATTCAAGTTTATTCTTATTGATTTTTTTTTTCTTTTGGTTCATCCCAGAGCGTGAAAAAAGTGCCACTAAGGAAGCTATTCCCATTTTAGAAGAGGTTGGTTTTATTTCCGTTGCATTTTTTGTTCATTATAATTGAAATTTGGCATTTGGACTATTGCATCTATGCAGAATATGATCCAGTGCCCATCAAAACAATTATTATAGGTTATAGAATTATTCTGATGCTCAGGGTGATATAGTGCAACTCCTAAAACTGAAAGGATATATAAAAAAATTTAAAGCCATAACAGAAATGACTCCATTTAATGTGAATGTTACATTCCTGGTGTAAGAAAATCCTGTATAGTGCTTATATTGACTCCAANTACAGATGCCAATTTATATGCAGTTTCTTGTATTTTACCGCTAAATTTAATAAGTAACGCTTACGGCTTTTGCTTCTCTGGTCTAGCAACATAATCCTTGCAGTCTAGAAAGTGTAAATTTTGAGGATTAAAGTGCCAAACTAATTAGTCCCTGACTATTTAGATGGTGTCATTTAGTCCCAAAGTCTATAAAGTGTCAAATTTATCATCAGACTCTTTTAATATTGGCTAAAATATCGCCCAGGAAGTACTATTTTATACGCTATTAAAAAACTCTGGGACTGCATTGACACTTTTATATACTAAATAACTTCTTACAAACAATTAGAGTACTATTTTGACACTTCTCGCAAATTTTGAGCACCAGTAAGCACACTTATTTCAGTTGCTTCCTTTTCAACAGGTGACAATACAGAAGTGGCCACTTCACCTCCATTTGCAGATGAAAATGCGAAAAAAAATCCAAATTTATCTTTGGTTAAATTGACGAGGAGTGGATTACTTCTTTTCACTTTGCCTAGTTTAAACTATCAACTTGTCATTGATAAATTGTCAAATATATTTCGTTCCTTGGGCTCTGGACATCAGAAACCACCCATGTAAGTAGACTTTCCATGCTTTTGTTTGATAAAAAAATGATTTATTTGTCAGATAAGATGTTTTGTTTGAAATGAAATTTTTGTTTTTTTGGTTTGTGTTTCTGCTTTGGACTTTATCATTGCTTATAAACATATCTGAATTTGTGATAGTAGTAGTTGTGGCATGCCGTTTGATTTCTTGTTTGATTCTAATATTGTGTTTGATGCATTCCTCCTCTATCTAGGCTCCCCAATTTTAATCTGTCTACATAGTCTGATATATGATCTTTCTATAATGGTTTCTTCATCCTGCAAAGACCTTGAATAATATTTGTTGGGATTTGTTTCTAATGTAGGGTTTTATTTGTAAATAAATGAAGTCTAGGGATTTATTTGTAAATATCGTAACTTGTAAGGATCTATATATGCCCATCTTTAATGAAATGAAGATGGTTTTTTTTAGCATTAATTTCTATTTGGTATCAAAGCTAAACCCTAGCCAAGTGTCGAGAATTCTTATGCGTTGCCATGGTTGCTCGAACAGCGAGGACAAAGCAGTAAGAGCACCGCTGCGACAGGATCGTAGAAGGGCAGCTTCTCACACAAGGGAAGCGGTGACGGAATCGCAGTAGGGCCGTGAAGCTCCTTTCTTTCTCGTCGTCCGCTCTCCCGAGAGTAGGAGCGGAAGAGGGGAGTTTGGAGGTTTTACACGTCCCGTGCATCCCAAGTGAAGAAGGAGCTCTTGCAGCGCTGATGGGAAACTCGCGATTCAATCTTTGCATTCGAGCGAGCCCTAATCACGAAAATTGGGAGCTTCGAAGGTTGATTCCTTTCGTTTGCTATGATAAGTGCAGATTCCTGCATGCGTAGGAATAGGGAGGTTCAAGTAGCTTCAAATGGAACAGAATCTAGCAAGGGCTTTGGATCATGCATATAAAGTAAATAATAGCTAAATTGAGTTTGATCCTTGATGTTGAAATAGATCAAGGTCAATTTAGAAAGAGGAAGTTGTGCGTGATCTAGATTTGGATGCTTGTTATTGAGGATGTCAGGAGACGATAGTACGGGAAGTAAATGATTGGAGCTTCTGAGAAAGATAGATTCTGAAGTTTTGAAGGTTTTGATTTGGCTCTTACATAGAGCTAGCGATTTAGCTGGAGCCACTATCTCAACACTTACTCTAACTCAGATTTTCAACACTTCTCTGACTCAGGTGAAACTAGATCTATCTTCTGTGTGTGTGAAGCTTGATGGACCTGCCACATATCTGAGTTGGTTGCGTCGTATTGAGATTGCTCTAGTAGGGAAGAGATTAGAGTGATATCTGATGGCATTCAAGGCTGAGCCAGAGGGTGATGGTGCTGAAGGGGATTAGTGGAGGATAACACACGCCTTACTTTACACTTGGCTTCTCAACTCGATGACTCCGTCGATTGCTTTGTCAGTAGATGACATTCAAAAGATAAATGACATATGGGCAAAGCTGAAGTGGACCTATACTAGGATTGAAAATCACATGTGGGTGTTACCAGATTTAGCATGACATAGAGTAGTGATACATAGTGATAGATCGATTCAGGAGTATTCCATGGAGCTGGAACGACTGTGGCAAGATCTTGATCACTTCTCACCTATGTTGAGCTGTGACGATCCTGGTGCAAGAAGGGGGAGATCTTTGCACAAATGAGGACCATGCAGTTTCTTTTATACGATCAATCTTTAGAGTTACATGAGGCTACACTCTGAGTTGAGTGGAATGCAATCAACCTTGGCAACCTCGAGTGAAGGAATGAATCGCTGGTGCTACAACTATAGAAAAGTGGGACACCTAAGCAAGCCTTGTCCAAATCCACCGAAGGAGAGAGAGACGGGTGGACGTGGGAAATCTAGAGACTGTAGTTATAATCGTGAAGGCCGATAGGGTGGAAGAAGGGACTACCGGGCAAATCTGATGGCAATGGAGAACGTATGAGATATAGGGGTTATCTTTACCTGTGAGGATCACAAGCTCCCTGAGATGTTAAAGATGAAATAGAAAGCAATAGGTGATGTGACTGAGAATGCATCCACCTTATCATCATCAAAGGGGAACACTGCTACTTGAACTCACTTAGCTAAAGGTTCTCGTCATACATTTACTCTTGCCTTCATATCCACTATAAGATTACCAGAATGGATAGTAGATTCCTGTGCATTTCGATATGTGACATGTAACGTTAGTGAGTTGTCTTTCTATACTTATTTAGCAGTTCCAAAGAACATTAGACTACTGATGGTACAACACAACTTGTTATTGGTAAGGATATAGTATAATGTATCAATTCTATGACTTTGTCAAATGTTTTGAATGCTCCTTTCTTTTCAGTGAACCTTTTATTCATTAGTGTGATTATTCTTCAACAAAAATGTAGTGTTTCTTTAGATATTCCTAAGGTGATCTTTCAAGAGAAGGGAACTGTTGGAAACTTGAGACTGACACATGACATAGTGGACTCTGGTACTTGGGTAAAGAAGAGATGAACTCAACACTGACATCCATGGTAGGGTGTGCTAGAGTAGGAGGATCCTGGAGAAGTACGAAGGATGTGTTGTTGCGAAATCGCAGACGTTTGAAACACTCTTCGTTTAGTCTTTTGAGCTATTTGTTTCCGTATTTGTGTAAGAAGGCAAAAACAAAAACATGTGTGTTATGCATGCGAGTTGGGCAAGCATATTAGGAACTCTTATGTTAGTTATGGTAATAGAAGTTGTTTTTTTAATTTGGTGCATTCAGATAAATGGGGACCTTGTTCCACAACTTCGGCGAATAATTATAGATATTTTATGAATTTCATATATTATTTTTCTCGTGTTGTTTGGTTATATTTGATAAAAATTAAAAGTGATCCTTTAGATATTACCTTTAAATTATATCCTCCGTACTTCTCCCGGATCCTCCTACTCTAAACCTTTTATTCATTAGTGTCATTATTTTTCAACTAAAATGTAGTGTTTCTTTAGATATTTCTAAGGTGATCTTTCAAGAGAAGGGAACTGCTGGAAACTTGACACTGACACATGTCATAGTGGACTCTGGTACTTGGATAAAGAAGAGATGAACTCAACACCGACATCCATGGTAGGGTGTGGTAGAGTAGGAGGATCCGGGAGAAGTACAGAGGATGTGTTGTTGCGACATCACAGACGTTTGAAACACTCTTCGTTTAGTTTTTTGAGCTATTTGTATCCGTATTTGTGTAAGAAGGCAAAAACAAAACATGTGTGTGATGCATGTGAGTTGGATAAGCATATTAGGAACTCTTATGTTAGTTTTGGTAATAGAAGTTGTGTTTTTAATTTGGTGCATTCAGATAAATGGGGACCGTGTTCCACAACTTCGGTGAATAATCATAGATATTTTATGAATTTCATATATTATTTTTCTCGTGTTGTTTGATTATATCTGATGAAAATTAAAAGTGATGTAAATGCTTGCTTTAAAGACTTTCACATGGTAATTTAGACTCAATACGGTGCAGTAGTGAAAATATTGAGGTCTGATAATTAAACAGAGTATATTAATAAGACATTTGGGGAGTACATGCCAGCGAATACAACATTAAACCAGTCGTTCGTACACATTGACACAAAACAAAGTATCAGAGAGGAAGAGCAGGCATGATGATCTTGATGAATTTCCTAAAGCACTTATGGGGGTAAACAATTTTGACAACCCCTCAATTGATCAACAATTTGCCTTTAAGTGTGTTGGAGTGACAATCTCCTTGTGAGATGAAAGGAGATAATGACGGGATCTTCCCATTGAATTTTTTTAGTTGTGTATGTTTTGTGAATGACAGGTAGCTATCAGTAAGGGAGCTGAATGCTATAGCTGTGAAGTGTGTTTTCGTGGGTTATTATGCTACCCAAACTGGGTATGTTTGATGGAGTCCGATAAAGAATAGATTGTTTGTGAGCATAGATGCGTCATCTAGAGAACTCAAATTGTACTACACCCTATAGGTGACCTCACTCTTTGGTGACTTGTCAGATACTGGAGGTATGAGGCGTGAGTGGGAGAGTAGTGATGGTTAGAGATTGATACATGTGGGAACGATGCCTTGTCCTGTTTTGTGGGAAGGATTGGCTGAGAAAGAGCCGTAAANAATGCCTTGTCCCGTTGTGTGGGAAGGATCGGCTGAGAAAGAGCCGTAAAACGAGGAAAATGAGTCTGAAGTTGGAGGGATTCAAGCTCAAGGGAAGCTGAGGGTGTATATAAGTAGGAAGAGGCAAAATGAAGGAAAGGTGCCCGTCGTGCTTCTCATGACATCAAGTCCCTTGTCCCGCTCTACCCTGACACTTGAGACACCTACACCATTCACTTCAAAATTCGATTACCCCAGTGATATGATTCCTCTCCCTTCTTCTCCCACTCCCATGGCTTTAAGGATGACCTCTTGCATCAATGAAAAGTCATTCTCTTGATTGTTTTTGCTTCTCTCATGATATTGCTCAGTTTGTTTTATACTTTAATATATTGCATGTACACTTAGCATTCATTGCATCTTTGACCATTATTTTTATACCAAGTGTTGATAGGTAGCTAAGGAGGATCCAAATTGGAAGTCTGTCAGGCTGGAGGAACTTGGTGCTCTTAATAAGAACAAGTAGTGGAAGATTGTATCGTTGGCAACGGGGAAATAACAGTTGGGTGTAAGTGGATCTTTATAGCCAAACAAAATCCAGACAGGAAAGTGGAGTGTTACAAGGCACGATTGGTGGCGATAGAGTACAGTCAGATGTATGACATCAACTATAACGAGAACTTTGCACCAGTAGTGAATATGGCACATTGAGGGCATTGGTTTCTCATGCTGTGAATGGTGGGTGGAGGTTACACCAGCTCGATGTGAAGAATGTTTTTCTTCATGATGAGTTAGTGGAAAAGGTTTATATGGACATACTACCAGGTTTTAGTACAGATCAGATAGTGAGCAAGGTGTGCATGCTCAGGAAGTTGCTTTATAGTTTGAAGCAGTCTTCTCAAGCTTGATTTGATAAGTTTAGAAAAATTATGGTGGACATGGAATATCAACATATCAAATGCCGACCATACAATGTTTTTTCGTCAAAATGGTGGTCACATCACTATGTTTGCAGTGTATGTTGATGATGTGATTATTACTGGTGATGATGAGACAGATAATTTGAGGTGAAAGATCTTGGACAGCTTAGATACTTCCTTGGGTTTGAGGTGACCCGTGGACCCTAAGGTATGGTCTTGACTCAGGGAAATTTTATATTAGATCTCATCACAGAAACAAACATGTTGAGATGCAAGCCCGCAGTCTCTCCAATTAATCAGAAGGGTAAGCTGAGTGCAGAAGTTGGAGAGCCAGTTAATTGTGAGAGATGTCAGAGATTGGTGGGTCGCTGATTTATTTGAGTCACACGCGTCCTGACATCTCATTTGTAGTGAGCGTGGTGAGCCGTTATATACATGATCCAAGGAAGGGTCATATGGATGCAATTTATCGGATTTTGAGGTGCCTGAAGTGTGCACCAGAGAAGGGGTTGATTCTAAGGAAGAATGAACATGTAGGCATTGAGAGCTATTGTTGCTCGGATTGGGCGAGTTGTGCTGATGGCAGGAGCTCCACATCTGCATACTGTATGTTCGTAGGGGGCTACTTGGTCTCTTGAAAGAGCAATAAATAGTCGGTACTAGTGAGGTCAATAGCAAAGGTAGAGTATAGGGGGGTCGTGGTTTTAGGATCTGCTGAGATGTTGTTGATAAGAGCCTTGATGGTAAAAAGAGCTCAAGGTGGACTAAGCAGCTCAAATGAAGTTGTGGTGCGACAACAAGTCAACGATAAACATCGCCAAGAATCCGGTGCAACATGATAGAACCAAACATGTGGAGATTGATGGATCCTTCATCAAGGAAAAGCAAGTGGTTGACTGTTTCACCAATGGACTTAGCTCATTAGAATGGGCTTAGTGAATATGTTTTGCTCATCTTGAGGGGGAGTGTTGAGATTTGTATCTACTGTAGCATCCTATATGTAAATAGATGAAGTCTAGGATTTTATTTATAAATGTTGTAACTTATAAGGCTCTATATAAGCCCGTCATAAATGAAATGAAGTTGGTTTTTTGAGTGGTAATTTTTATTATATGTGATTATGAAGGCTTTTGAAATTTTTGGATAATTACATTTAAACCACCTGAAATACTGATATTTACAAATTAACCGCCCAGATGATTTTTTTGAACTACCAAACCGATGATTTACGCACGCCACGATCAAGATATTGAGAAATTGATAAAAATGAAAAATATGGTTGGGGTTTTACCATGAATTTTGATATTTGAGTGAGAATTTAAAAAATGGATGAAAAAGGATGGTTGATTTGTAAATTGGAATTTTCGGGTGTTCTGTATGTAGTATCCCCTTGAATTTTCTAAATGGCTGATTATGATCAATTTTATCTTTTGTTTCTATTTGTTTTTAAAAAAATCTTTGTTTGGTACTTTTTCTTTGCATATTTTTTTTTATATTAAAAAGTTAATTTATTTTTAAGAACATTAAATTTTTTTTTTTAAGTATTTTGAATATTTTTAATAACAACTATTATTACCAAATATATTATATTTTATATCAAAACATAAATAAAACAACAAAAAATAAAAATAAAGTACAATAATGATCCCAAACACCCCCTAAGTTTGTGACCTGTGGAATTTTTGGCATCTTCATGAGAAAAAAATTGTTTTGCACCAAATTGTTATTGCATTCACTAGTATTTTTCAATTTACTGTTTGTAAATTGCTTATTGTCATTCATTATTTTCCAAAGGTTAGTTCTGTAATGAAATTCAAAATGACATTATTTCCCTTTGAACAGCTGGTGCCACCGCATACTTCCTATTCAAGAAACTTGTTGCTTGACAGAGAAGGACGTACATGCAGTTGTAACTAGGCTTGCACAGTGGTATTTTAGCTGTCAATTTGACAAACCCCAAAAATCAATTAAGGTAGCGTTGATAGTATCTTCTATTATCTTATTTCACTCTATTACGGGCGTTTACGTACATAGCACACATTTCTTCTGTATTTACATAAATCCCATCAAAACATTCCTATTTACAAATCCATCACTCAAATTTTTAATATCACTTCAAAAATAACATTATTATCACTTTTTAAAAGTTAAATTCATCTTTTCATATGTAGTTTTAAAGTGCCAAAATGCTATGTATATAAATATGTAAGTTTAAGAGTGAGATATGTAAATAAACAAGAAATGTGTGCTAAGTATAAATTTCCCTTTTTATTTTCCTACTCATGTGACTTTTGTTGCTGAAGTGATTATTGCAAATAATTATGATATGAAAGAATATTTGCTCGTATTTATACTGGATGGTATGGTTGTCATTTTCATTAGCGACATTTACATACATATCACCCAATTCTTATGTATTTACATGTCTAACACCTAAATTTTGATATATACATTTATACCACCCAAATCTTTCTTAATAAATAAAAAATACTATCATTTTAACATTTAAATATTGAAATACACCTTTTCATGTACGGATTAGGTTGATACATGTAAAAAATTAAATTTAGATGTTAGATATTTTAACTTTCGAACCTGATCTGCGAAGAGTAGTTAATCTTATACATGTTATATGGAAATTGGTTAATTTTATAATTTTACTTTGATGCAGAAGATAAAAGGAAAAAAATGGGTATTTTGGAATATTTTACATCAACTGTCATCTTTTTTGATCTTGGTTTAACTGGTCATTATCACTGCTATAACTACTTTTAGGGATATTGTGAACATTACATATTACTAATTAGGGGTTTAAATTAGCCGAATTTGAGTCTGATTCTTGTTCATATTCGACTTGTTCGATTTTTTGAGATTCCCAAGATCTCTCATATAATTTATAACCCTCTAAATATAGAGTTATAACAAATATGAAATATAATCATTAGTATTTTCGAGATCTTTTAACACTCCCCCTCAAGTTGGGTTGTACAGATTGTATATGCCCAACTTATTACCTAATTCTTCAAAGTTGATTCTTGGGATAGGCTTAGTGAGGATATCTGCTGTTTGATGTCGGGAAGGAATGAATGCAAGTTCGGCGACTTCTCTCTCAATGTTTTCTGAGATGAAGTGCCGATTGATCTCGATGTGTTTCGTTCTGTCACGGTGTACTGGATTCTTTGCAATGCTGATGACTACCCGGTTGTCGCGTTGTAGTTTGATAGTTTTTTCAGTTAGCATTCCGAGTTCGCTGAGTATTCTTCGAATCCACATTCCTTCATAGATCCTGAGTTCAAGAGCTCTGAATTCAGCTTCAGCGCTGCTTCTTGATACCACAAACTATTTTTTGCTTCTCCAAGTGACTAGGTTTCCTCATACATAAGTGCAATAACCGGAAGTCGATTGCAGTCCGAGACATCCCCTGCCCAGTCTGTGCCTGAATACACTTCTATACTTCGATCTTTATTCCTTTGAAACAGTATCCCTTTGTCTGGAGTCATCTTGAGGTATCTCAAGATTCTGTAAACTACATTCACGTGTTCTTCCGTAGGGCTGTTCATGAATTGGCTAACAACACTAACACAAAAGCCAACGTCGGGTCGTGTGATAGATAGATGAGTCGCCCCACGAGTTACTGATATCTCCCCCTATCCACAGGTGCATTATTTTTCTCAGTGTCTATCTTCTTGTAGGGATCCATTGGAGTATTGACGGGTTTGCAACCGAGCATACCTGTTTTCTTCAACAGGTCCAATGTATATTTTCGATATTCCTCATTTGATCGAGCTAGTTTCATGCCAAAAAAGAACTTTGGGTTTCCGAGTTCATTGATTTTGAATTCCCGATTAAGAAGCTTTGTCAGATTTGTGAGTTCTTCTTCGTGATTTCCAGTGAGGATGTTATCGGCGACGTATACGATTAGAATTGCAATCTTCTTTTCAGGAGATGTTTTCACGAATAGAGTGTGATCTGCCTAACACTGAGTATATTCATATTTTGTCATTGATTTTGCAAATCTATCGAACCATGCTCGAGGTGATTGTTTGAGGCCGTACAATGATTTTTGGAGTCTGCAGACTTTGTTGTTTGGAAATGATGCTTCTAGTCCAGGAGGTGCTTCCATGTAAACTTTTTCTTCCAAATTGCCATTTAGGAAATCATTTTTCACAACAAGTTGATTTAGCTGTCAGTCTTCATTGAGAGAAAGATTCTGATGGTGTGAGGTTTGACCACAGGAGCAAAGGTTTATTGGTAATTAATACCGTAGGACTGTGAAAAACTTTTTGCCACAAGACGTGTTTTTAATCTCTCAATTGTACCATCTGCCTTGTATTTGATTTTGAAGATCCATTTGCAGCTGATTGCTTTCTTTCTTTTTGGCAGGTCTGAAACAGTTCATGTATAATTCTTTTGTAGGGCTCTTACCTCCTCATTGATGGCCGCTTTCCACCCCGGGTGTTTGAGAGCTTCATCTATGGTGTTTGGGACTTGTGTATTGTCGAATGCAGTGATATAGGCTTGGTAGACTGAAGATAGTCTTTCATAGGACACAAAGTTGGAGATCAGATGCATCATGTGTTCGTACCTAATTGGAGGTCGGATGGACCTAACACCTTTTCTTAAAGCAATTGGAATGTCAGAGTCATCAATCATAGTTATAGTAGATTCATGTTCAAGTGTGTTCGTACTTGAGTGAATTTCTGTAGGAGTTGGATCCGGTTCTGACTCTTGGATTGGTG
Organism: Phalaenopsis hybrid cultivar; assembly: GCA_002079205.1. Classification (NCBI taxonomy): domain Eukaryota; kingdom Viridiplantae; phylum Streptophyta; class Magnoliopsida; order Asparagales; family Orchidaceae; genus Phalaenopsis; species Phalaenopsis hybrid cultivar. Next base: position 310,331 of record JXCR01147752.1, read on the forward strand.
TTGGATGTGTTGGGTGATCTATGTGCAAGTTAGACACTTGAGGACTAGCTGGAGACTAATTGTTAGGTATATTTTCATGTGACTTGGATGAACTTGCTGAATCCGAGTTGGGAGATAATGAGTTCGGTTCAAGGGACGAGGATTTGGTGTGTGGTGGTATGAAATCGTTGTCCCCCCAAGACTGATATTCCCTTAAAGTCTCCCATTGAATATTAGAATTGGGGTAGTAAGGCTGATTTTCAAAGAATTTGACATCCATAGTGTTGTAGGTTTTTCTAGTGAGATGAGAGTAACACTTATACCCTTTTTGAATAGGCGAGTAGCCGAGAAAAATACATTTAGTAGATTTGGGGTCAAGTTTGCTTTGGTGTGGGGAACTGATTTGAGAAGGAGTTGAACTGAACTTTGAAATTTGAGGACCCGAGAAGGCATCCTGTTGATGAGGTAGGCTGTAGTGGATACAACGTCACCCCAAAAAACCTTAGGCAAGTTAGAGGACAACATGAGGCAGCAGACCACCTCGAGAAAGTGACGGTTCTTGCGTTCGACGATCCCATTTTGTTGAGGAGTGTCGACGTAATAACTGAGATGGAGGATGCCTTTAGAGGAGAGATAAGAGTCGAGGACGGAAGCGAAGTACTCCTTTGCATTATCAGTCTTGAGTGCCTGGATGGATGTTTGGAATTGTGTTTGGATCATTGGGCAAAATTGTTCAAATATGTGACCGACTGCAGATTTATCTTTCATAAGAAATAGTCACGTTAGTCGAGTGTGATCATCAATAAAGGAGACAAAACACCTAGTCCTAATAAGGGTTGTAACATAGGATGGACCCCACATATCACTGTGAATGAGTGCAAAGGGTCGAGAAGAGGTGTAACTAACATGTGGAAATGACGTGCGAGTGTGTTTAGCAAGTTGACAATATTCACATTGAAAAGAATTAACATCTTTATTGATAAATAAATTTGAAAATAGTTTTGCAAGATAGATAAAATTTGGATGACTGAGACGAAAATGTCATAACATGATCTCAGAATCTTTATTGGCACTAGAATTGAAGACAAAATGATGGGCAGACAAATGTCCGCAACGAGGTCGTGGTGGTGAAGTACCGTTGATGACGTAGAGATCCGAGCACAACTCAACATTGCCAATCATCGTCCCCAAGTCTGCATTTTGAAATTCACATGTGGTAGTGAAAAATTTAGCAATACACCTCAGATCTCTAGTTAACTTTCCGATGGATATTAAATTGTAATTTAAAGTAGGAACATGAAGCACAAATCAGAGTAGACTGTTTTGGGTGATGCGCACGCAGCCAAAGCCGGCGACTTTGGAGACAGACCATCGGCAATGCAGATGGTGGAATTGTCTCCACACGACATATAGTTGTGGAGAAGGGAGACATCGCTAGCCATGTGATGAGAAGTGTCAGAATCGATGATCCACTGACCGAGAGATCCTTGATTGACTGTGAAGGCATGATAGAACGTACCTTGATGCGCGAGCAGACCGATGATGTTGTCGGGAACAGCCAGATCGATGGTTTGCCGATCAGTTTGTGCAGCAAATCTAGTTGCTCTTTGCTGAATGGACTTGGCGCTGGTGCAGAAAGATCATCGGTAACGACGATGCTGTTGCCAGGGGAAGCGCGATTAGACCGAGGCTTCCAATCGACTGACTTTCCATGAAGCACCCAACACGTGTCTTTATTATGGCCTGGTTTACGGCAGTNCAACGACGATGCTGTTGCCAGGGGAAGCGCGATTAGACTGAGGCTTCCAATCGACTGACTTTCCATGAAGCACCCAACACGTGTCTTTATTATGGCCTGGTTTACGGCAGTAGTCGCACTAGGGACGACCCTTAGGTGATGAGTTGTCGCTGTGTCGAGGCGAAGGAACCCGAGCTGCAAGTGCGGAGGCGTCAACTGAGAGATTAAGCGAATTGGAGATTAAGCCAAAGCATGACTTTCTGGCGGTTTTCTTCGCGGCTAACCTCGGAGAAGGCCTCGCGAATGCTCGGTAGTGGTTTGAAGCCTAATACACGAGAACAAACATGATCAAGAGAGTTGTTGAGGCCGAGAAGGAATTTAAATATCCTTTTCTGCTCGATGATCTAACGGTATAAGTTGGATTCCGGAGTGCATGATCAGACATGAACTTCATACATGTCAACCTGCTGCCAGTAACGTGAGAGGATATTAAAATACTGAGTCACAGATTGATCACCTTGGCGAAGATTGTGGAGGATTGACTCAATCTCGAAGAGCTTGGATGTGTTATCTGAGTGCGAGTATGTCTCNGTCCGGAGTGCATGATCAGACATGAAATTCATACATGTCAACCTGTTGCCAGTAATGTGAGAGGATATTAAAATACTGAGTCACAGATTGTTCACTTTGGCGAAGATTGTGGAGGATTGACTCAATCTCGAAGAGCTTGGATGTGTTATCTGAGTGCGAGTATGTCTCTCGAGCAGCATCCCAAATACTCTTGGCCGTGCCGTAGAGAAAAAAAATTATGCCGATGTTGGTCATGGAATTAATTAACCACGACATGACCATGTGGTTTTCTTTTTTTCATGTCCGGAATTTTGTGTCATCCTTGGTCGGAGCGACGACATCACCGGTGATATAGTTGTCATTGCCNTGAGCAGCATCTCAAATACTCTTGGCCGTGCCGTAGAGAAAAAAATTTTCGCCGATGTTGGTCATGGAATTAATTAACCACGACATGACCATGTGGTTTTCTTCTTTTCATGTCCGGAATTTTGTGTCATCCTTGGTCGGAGCGACGACATCACCGGTGATATAGTTGTCATTGCCTCTGCCACAGATAAACATCATGACGGATTGGGACCACTGCAGTTAGTTTTGGCCGTTGAGTTTATGACCAGTGATGAGGGAGGAATTGCCATCGATTCCGGTTGGAACATGGGCAGATGAGGCGGATGATATTTCTTGGGAGGAAGAAGAAGAAGTCGTCATACCGAAGAAGATTGGTATGACTCTGATACCATGAGAANGAGTTAGTTCTGGCCGTTGAGTTTATGACCAGTGATGAGGGAGAAAGTGCCATCGATTCCGGTTGGAACATGGGCAGATGAGGCGGAGGATATTTCTTGGGAGGAAGAAGAAGAAGCTGTTACATAATAGAAAAAGAAATGAATAATAACAAAATATAAGAGACAACTAATCTATCTAATTTAAAGAGAAATAAATTGAGATTCCTAAGATCCCTCATATAATTTATAACCCTCTAAATGTATAGTTATAACAAATATAGAATGTAATCATTAGTATTTTCGAAATCTTTCAACAAATATGAACTACTTAGCNGAAGATATGAGAGGACTTGATTTTATTGATGAAAAGAAAAGTGTAAATGCCCTTTACAGGACTTACTGGTAAGGAAATCAGTAAAAATAAAACATAATAGAAAAAGAAATGAATAATAACAAAATATACTAATTTAAAGATAAATAAATTGAGATTCCTAAGATCCCTCATATAATTTATAACCCTCTAAATATATAGTTATAACAAATATAGAATGTAATCATTAGTATTTTCGAAATCTTTCAACAAATATGAACTACTTAGCGAACTGAACACAAGCTGTTAGTGAACGATAAGCTTTTCTGCCAGCCCTATTACTAATGTAAGAGTAGCATTCTTGTACCGATTGTCTTTAGATATCATTATGAACTTTTGTGCATCTGCTTACTGCAAGTAATTCCATGCAGCAAGCAGTTGACTTTTGGCCTCTCCTAACACATGCATGCATATTGAAGGCATCTTCTCACCTTATATGTAGAAAATTTATGGAATTTGGTTGCAACTGATAAAGTCAACCAGTTGTACGCTATAGCTAAGCGTCATAAGGCTTCTTAGGGTAAAATCTTCCTTCAACCTGATGATTTTGATTTGAGGTTATTAAGCATCAATGCTTGCGTGAGGAGAAATACTTTTTGGATAAAAATGTTAATGGGACATTAAATTGATTTAAATCAAGTTGGAAAGGAATATGGTTGAAAGCTAGGCATCTATTCCTTTTTAGATTATTTACAAATGAAAGAGATTTCAGGGTGATCTTAACAAAGTATTTTCTGTGATCAATTATCAGTTGGTAATTTAGTGAGCAAATTATTTTAATTATTGGACTTTAAATTTGATAAGTTAAATTTGTACATAAACCATATGCTAGAAATTTCTTTATATTGTAGTTTTGCACAATTGTTACCTATCAAATATTTAGAAGTGAGCCTGCAATCAAAGCATGAAAAACATGAATTGAAGTATTAAATGCATGTTAACATTTCATGAAATTGACACATTTTATAAGTAGGATAGTTCATATTAAAGAATTGATTGCTCTTGAAAAATGCTTTATTTCATTCATAAAACTAGTAGGACATGGTCACCATACATCAGAATGTATCAAATCAAATACACCAGAGCTCTGATTCCCATAACTGACATAAGAGGTCCTAGTGAATTTGCCAAACTCACAAGCATCACACACCGGTTTCTCCTTACGTGACTTTTCATGCATAGATGGATACAATTGACTCAGTAACTTAAAACTAGAATGTCCCTTACGTCTATGTTGTAGAAGTAACACATCTTCGACGTTCCTCCTAGATTCTCCTACTACAACACTTTTCACCATGGATGGCAGAGCTAAGTCCATCTCTTCTCAGTCCAAGTAACAGAGTCCGCTTTGCCACGTTCCAATCCCAAGTGTCCGGCTCTTCCCTTTCTCTTGGAAGATTATCTAAGGAATATCAAAAGAAATAATGCATTTTAACTAGAAAATAATGACACTAATGTATAAGAGATTTACTAAAAAAGAAGCATGCAAAATATTTAACAAAGTCACATGATTGATAAATCTCACTGTACCCTTACTAACTACAACTTGCGCTGTACCATCAACAACCTCTATACTCTTTCGTATTGCTAAATGAGCATATGAAGAGAACTCCCTAGAAGTATCTGTCACGCGAAGAGAAGTATCATAATCTATGATTCATTCTAATGATCCTGTAGTGAATATAGAGGCAAGAACAAGTGTGTTACCAGTACCTTTGTGAAGTGGGCATAATTTACAACATTACCCCTTGATGTCGATGGATTTTAAACATCCTCGGCTCCACTTCTTGTTGCTTTTTGCTTTCTCTTCAATAACTCTAAACACTAATAATCTTCAGTAGTAAAGATCACACTTGTCTCTCTCTCATCCTCGACTATCGTCAGATTTGCCTGGTAGCCCCTTCTTTCACCTTTCCGACACCCACGAACTCGACCACGACCTCTACAGTGTCCTTGTCCACTAGTCTCTCTCTCTTTGGGTAATTTTGGACAAGTCTTGGTCAGGTGTCCCACTTCTCTACAGTTGTAGCGCCTTCAGGTCTCCCTCTGGGCACTTGTCGGACATGAGCTCTAGGCAGCCAAAGCTGATCGTGCACCTAGAAGACCACTCGACTCAAAGTGTAGTTTCATGTGACTCTCTTCCTGCAACATAGCAGCGCTAACCTCATCTAATGAAGGATGTTGCCTGGTCTAGGAGGACCGATCTCCTCTGATAAAAAATTTAGTTCATATGAGCCAGAAATGACATAGTCCTCATCTGTGCAAAGATCTTCCCTTTCTTGTTCCCCGGATCATCACAGCTTAACATAGGTGAGAAGTGATCAAAACTTTCCACTGTCGCTCCAGCACTATGGAGTACTCCTGAATTGATCTATCATCGTGTATCACTATCTATTTGTNTAAATCTAGTCATGCTATTGCTTTATTGGTTTTTCCTCCAATTTTTTTTTATTGTTTTTGTTGTTGTTGTTGTTGTTATTTTTATTATTTTGCCTGTTGTATTACACTTTTGCATTTAAGTTTATTCTTATTGATTTTTTTTTTCTTTTGGTTCATCCCAGAGCGTGAAAAAAGTGCCACTAAGGAAGCTATTCCCATTTTAGAAGAGGTTGGTTTTATTTCCGTTGCATTTTTTGTTCATTATAATTGAAATTTGGCATTTGGACTATGCATTATGCGGAATATGATCCAGTGCCCATCAAAACAATGATTATAGGTTATAGAATTATTCTGATGCTCAGGGTGATATAATGCAACTCCTAAAACTCAAAGGATATATAAAAAAAATTAAAGCCATAACAAAAATGACTCCATTTAATGTGAATGTTACATTCCTGTTGTAAGAAAATCCTGTATAGTGCTTATATTGACTCCAATGTTTTTTTTTTTTTTTGGGTGTTGGGGTTGGGGTTGCGTTTTT
>JXCR01147752.1:316863-341312 GCA_002079205.1 Phalaenopsis hybrid cultivar
ATAAGAATTGAGCAGTAAGTTTGTAAATACAATAATGCTAACTTTTGCCTTTTCATTGATTTAATCCAGCATATGTCCTCTGTTTGCGTTGATGACTCTGAGAGATCTGACTCATGCGGCAGCAATGTGGTTGCAAAAAGGAGGAAAACTTGTTCTCAGGATGCTGACAATCTTGACAGTTTAGAACAAAACACAGATGCCAATTTATATGCAGTTTCTTGTATTTTACCGCTAAATTTAATAAGTAACGCTTATGGATTTTTCTTCTCTGGTCTAGCAACATAATCCTTGCAGTCTAGAAACTGTAAATTTTGAGGATTAAAGTGCCAAACTAATTAGTCCCTGATTATTTAGATGGTGTCATTTAGGCCCAAAGTCTATGAAGGGTCAAATTTATCATCAGACTCTTTTAATATTGGCTAAAATATCGATCAGGAAGTACTATTTTATCCACTATTAAAAAACTCTGGGGACTACATTGACACTTTTATATACTAAATAACCCCTTACAAAGAATTAGAGTACTATTTTGACACTTCTAGCAAATTTTGAGCACCAGTAAGCTACACTTATTTTAGTTGCTTCCTTTTCAACAGGTGACAATACAGAAGTGGCCACTTCACCTCCATTTGCAGATGAAAATGCGAAAAAAAATCCAAATTTATCTTTGGTTAAATTGACGAGGAGTGGATTACTTCTTTTCACTTTGCCTAGTTTAAACTATCAACTTGTCATTGATAAATTGTCAAATATATTTCGTTCCTTGGGCTCTGGACATCAGAAACCACCCATGTAAGTAGACTTTCCATGCTTTTGTTTGATAAAAAAATGATTTATTTGTCAGATAAGATGTTTTGTTTGAAATGAAATTTTTGTTTTTTTGGTTTGTGTTTCTGCTTTGGACTTTATCATTGCTTATAAACATATCTGAATTTGTGATAGTAGTAGTTGTGGCATGCCGTTTGATTACTTGTTTGATTCTAATATTGTGTTTGATGCATTCCTCCTCTATCTAGGCTCCCCAATTTTAATCTGTCTACATAGTCTGATATATGATCTTTCTATAATGGTTTCTTCATCCTGCAAAGACCTTGAATAATATTTGTTGGGATTTGTTTCTAATGTAGGGTTTTATTTGTAAATAAATGAAGTCTAGGGATTTATTTGTAAATATCGTAACTTGTAAGGATCTATATATGCCCATCTTTAATGAAATGAAGATGGTTTTTTTTAGCATTAATTTCTATTTGGTATCAAAGCCAAACCCTAGCCAAGTGTCGAGAATTCTTATGCGTTGCCATGGTTGCTCGAACAGCGAGGACAAAGCAGTAAGAGCACCGCTGCGACAGGATCGTAGAAGGGCAGCTTCTCACACAAGGGAAGCGGTGACGGAATCGCAGTAGGGCCGTGAAGCTCCTTTCTTTCTCGTCGTCCGCTCTCCCGAGAGTAGGAGCGGAAGAGGGGAGTTTGGAGGTTTTACACGTCCCGTGCATCCCAAGTGAAGAAGGAGCTCTTGCAGCGCTGATGGGAAACTCGCGATTCAATCTTTGCATTCGAGCGAGCCCTAATCACGAAAATTGGGAGCTTCGAAGGTTGATTCCTTTCGTTTGCTATGATAAGTGCAGATTCCTGCATGCGTAGGAATAGGGAGGTTCAAGTAGCTTCAAATGGAACAGAATCTAGCAAGGGCTTTGGATCATGCATATAAAGTAAATAATAGCTAAATTGAGTTTGATCCTTGATGTTGAAATAGATCAAGGTCAATTTAGAAAGAGGAAGTTGTGCGTGATCTAGATTTGGATGCTTGTTATTGAGGATGTCAGCAGACGATAGTACGGGAAGTAAATGATTGGAGCTTCTGAGAAAGATAGATCCTGAAGTTTTGAAGGTTTTGATTTGGCTCTTACAGAGAGCTAGTGATTTAGCTGGAGCCACTTTCTCAACACTTACTCTGACTCAGGTTCTCTCAACACTTACTCCGACTCAGGTGAAACTAGATCTATCTTCTGTGTGTGTGAAGCTTGATGGACCTGCCACATATCTGAGTTGGTTACGTCGTATTGAGATTGCTCTAGTCGGGAAGAGATTAGAGTGATATCTGATGGCAGTCAAGGCTGAGCCAGAGGGTGATGGTGCTGAAGGGGATTAGTGGAGGATAACACACGCCTTACTTTACACTTGGCTTCTCAACTCGATGACTTTGTCGATTGTTTTGTCAGTAGATGACATTCAAAAGATAAATGATATATGGGCAAAGCTGAAGTGGACCTATACTAGGATTGAAAATCACATGTGGGTGTTACCAGATTCAGTATGACATAGAGTAGTGATACAGAGTGATAGATCGATTTAGGAGTATTCCATGGAGCTGGAACGACTGTGGCAAGATCTTGATCACTTCTCACCTATGTTGAGCTGTGACGATCCTGGTGCAAAAAGGGGGAGATCTTTGCACAAATGAGGACCATGCAGTTTCTTGTATACGATCAATCTTTAGAGTTACATGAGACTACACTCTGAGTTGAGTGGAATGCGATCAACCTTGGCAACCTCGAGTGAAGGAATGGACCGCTGGTGCTACAACTATAGAAAAGTGGGACACCTAAGCAAGTCTTGTCCAAATCCACCGAAGGAGAGAGAGACCGGTGGACGTGGACAGTCTAGAGACTGTAGTTATAATCGTGAAGGCCGATAGGGTGGAAGGGGACTACCGGGCAAATCTGATGACAATGGAGAACGTAGGAGAGATAGGGGTTATCTTTACCTGTGAGGATCACAAGCTCCTTGAGATGTTAAAGATGAAACAGAAAGCAATAGGTGATGTGACTGAGAATGCATCCACCTTATCATCATCAAAGGGGAACACAACTACTTGAGCTCACTTAGCTAAAGGTTCTCCTCATACATTTTCTCTTGCCTTCATATCCACTATAAGATTACCAGAATGGATTGTAGATTCCTGTGCATTTCGATATGTGACATGTAACGTTAGTGAGTTGTCTTTCTATACTCATTTAACAGTTCCAAAGAACATTAGACTACTGATGGTACAACACAGCCTGTTATTGGTAAGGATACAGTAAAATGTATCAATTCTATGACTTTGTCAAATGTTTTGAATGCTCCTTTCTTTTCAGTGAGCCTTTTATTCATTAGTGTCATTATTCTCCAACAAAAATGTAGTGTTTTTTTAGATATTCCTAAGGTGATCTTTCAAGAGAAGGGAACTGTTGGAAACTTGAGACTGACACATGACATAGTGGACTCTGGTACTTGGGTAAAGAAGAGATGAACTCAACACTGACATCCATGGTAGGGTGTGCTAGAGTAGGAGGATCCTGGAGAAGTACGGAGGATGTGTTGTTGCGAAATCACATGCGTTTGAAACTCTTCGTTTAGTCTTTGAGCTATTTGTATCTGTATTTGTGTACGAAGGCAAAAACAAAAACATGTGTGTGATGCATGCGAGTTGGGCAAGCATATTAGGAACTCTTATGTTAGTTATGGTAATAGAAGTTGTGTTTTTAATTTGGTGCATTCAGATAAATGGGGACCTTGTTCCACAACTTCGGTGAATAATTAAATATATTTTATGAATTTCATATATTATTTTTTTCGTGTTGTTTGGTTATATTTGATAAAAATTAAAAGTGATACTTTAGATATTACCTTTAAATTATATCCTCCGTACTTCTCCCGGATCCTCCTACTCTAAACATTTTATTCATTTGTGTCATTATTCTTCAACTAAAATGTAGTGTTTCTTTAGATATTCCTAAGGTGATTTTTCAAGAGAAGGGAACTGCTGGAAACTTGAGACTGACACATGACATAGTAGACTCTGGTACTTGGATAAAGAAGAGATGAACTCAACACTGACATCCATGGTAGGGTGTGGTAGAGTAGGAGGATCCGGGAGAAGTATAGAGGATGTGTTGTTGCGACATCACAGACGTTTGAAACACTCTTCGTTTAGTCTTTTGAGCTATTTGTATCCGTATTTGTGTAAGAAGGCAAAAACAAAAACATGTGTGTGATGCATGCAAGTTGGACAAGCATATTAAGAACTCTTATGTTAGTTTTGGTTATAGAAGTTGTGTTTTTAATTTGGTGCATTCAGATAAATGGGGACCTTGTTCCACAACTTCGGTGAATAATTATAGATATTTTTTGAATTTCATATATTATTTTTCTCATGTTTTTTGATTATATCTGATGAAAATTAAAAGTGATGTAAATGCTTGCTTTAAAGACTTTCACATGGCAATTTAGATTCAATATGGTGCAGTAGTGAAAATATTGAGGTCTGATAATTAAACAAAGTATACTAATAAGACATTTGGGGAGTACATGCCAGCGAATACAACATTAAACCACTCGTTCGTACGCGTTGACACAAAACAAAGTATCGGAGAGGAAGAGCAGACACTTTCTAGAGGTAGATGAAAGCATGATGATCTTGATGAATTTCTCAAAGCACTTATGGGGGTAAACAATTTTGACAACCCCTCAATTGATCAACAATTTTCCTTTAAGTGTGTTAGAGTCACAATCTCCTTGTGAGATGAAAGGAGATAATGGCGGGATCTTCCCATTGAAGTTTTTTAGTTGTGTATGTTTTGTGAATGGCAGGTAGCCATCAGTAAGGGAGCTGAATGCTATAGCTGTGAAGTGTGTTTTCGTGGGTTATTATGCTACCCAAATAGGATATGTTTGATGGAGTTCGATAAAGAAGAGATTGTTTGTGAGCATAGATGTGTAATCTAGAGAACTCAAATTGTACTACACCCTATAGGTGACCTCACTCTTTGGTGACTTGTCAGATACTGGAGGTATGAGGCGTGAGTGGGAGAGTAGTGATGGTTAGAGATTGATACATGTGGGAACGATGCCTTGTCCTGTTTTGTGGGAAGGATTGGCTGAGAAAGAGCCGTAAAACGAGGAAAATGAGTCTGAAGTTGGAGGGATTCAAGCTCAAGGGAAGCTGAGGGTGTATTTAAGTAGGAAGAGGCAGAATGAAGGAAAGGTGCCCGTCGTGCTTCTCATGACATCAAATCCCTTGTCCGGTTCTACCCCGACTCTTGAGACACCTACACCATCCACTTCAGAATTCGATTACCTCAGTGATATGATTCCTCTCCCTTTTTCTCCCACTCCCATGGCTTTAAGGATGACTTCTTGCAGCAATGAAAAGTCATTCTCTTGATTGTTTTGGCTTCTCTCATGATATTGCTCAGTTTGTCTCATACTTTACATATTGCATGTACACTTAGCATTCATTGCATCTTTGACCATTATTTTTATACCAAATGTTGATAGGTAGCTAAGGAGGATCCAAATTGGAAGTCTGCCAGGCTGGAGGAACTTGGTGCTCTCAATAAGAACAAGAAGTGGAAGATTGTATCATTGGCAACGGGGAAATAGCAGTTGGGTGTAAGTGAATCTTTACAGCCAAACAAAATCCAGACGGGAAAGTGGAGTGTTACAAGGCACAATTGGTGGCGATAGAGTACAGTCAGATGTATGACATCAACTATAACGAGAACTTTGCACCGGTAGTGAATATGGCACATTGAGGACATTGGTTTCTCATGCTGTGAATGGTGGGTGGAGGTTGCACCAGCTCAATGTGAAGAATGCTTTTCTTCATGATGAGTTAGTGGAAAAGGTTTATCTGGACATACTACCAGGGTTTAGTACAGATCAGATAATGAGCAAGGTGTGCAGGCTCAGGAAGTTGCTTTATAGTTCAAAGCAGTCTTCTCGAGCTTGATTTGATAAGTTTAGAAAAATTATGGTGGACATGGAATATCAACATATCAAATGCCGACCATACGGTGTTTTTTCGTCAAAATGTGGTCACATCACTATGTTTGCTGTGTATGTTGATGATGTGATTATTACTGGCGATGATGAGACAAATAATTTGAGGTGAAAGATCTTGGATAGCTTAGATACGTCCTTGGGTTTGAGGTGACCCGTGGACCCTAGGGTATGGTCTTGGCTCAGAGAAATTTTATACTAGATCTCATCACAGAAACAAACATGTTGAGATGCAAGCCTGCAGTCTCTCCAATTAATCAGAAGGGTAAGCTGAGTGCAGAAGTTGGAGAGCCAATTAATCGTGAGAGATATCAGAGATTGGTTGGTCGTCTGATTTATTTGAGTCACACGCGTCCTGACATCTCATTTGTAGTGAGCGTGGTGAGCCCTTATATACATGATCCAAGGAAGGGTCATATGGATGCAGCTTATTGGATTCTGAGGTGCCTGAAGAGTGCACCAGAGAAGGGGTTGATCTTAAGGAAGAATGAACATGTAGGCATTGAGGGCTATTGTTGCTCGGATTGGGCGAGTTGTGCTGATGGCAGGAGCTCCACATCTGCATACTGTATGTTCGTAGGGGGCTACTTGGTCTCTTGAAAGAGCAATAAATAGTCGGTACTAGTGAGGTCAATAGCAAAGGTAGAGTATAGGGGGGTCGTGGTCTTAGGATCTGTTGAGATGATGTTGATATGAGCCTGGTTGGTAAAAAGAGCTCAAGGTGGACTAAGCAGCTCAAATGAAGTTGTGGTACGACAACAAGCCAACGATAAACATCGCCAAGAACCCGGTGCAACATGATAGATCCAAACATGTGGAGATTGATGGATCCTTCGTCAAGGAAAAGCAAGTGGTTGACTATTTCACCGAAGGACTTAGCTCATTAGAATGAGCTTAGTGAATATGTTTTGCCCATCTTAAGGGGGAATATTGAGATTTGTATCTACTGTAGGGTCCTATATGTAAATAGATGAAGTCTAGGGATTTATTTATAAATGTTGTAACTTGTAAGGCTCTATATAAGCCCGTCATAAATGAAATGAAGGTGGTTTTTTGAGTGGTAATTTCTATTATATGTGATTATGAAGGCTTTTGAAATTTCTGGATGATTACATTTAAACCACCTGAAATACTGATATTTTTAAATTAACCGCCCAGATGATTTTTTTGAACTACCAAACCGATGATTTACGTACACCACGATCAAGATATTGAGAATTTGATAAAAATGAAAAATATGGTTGGGGTTTTATCATGAATTTTGATATTTGAGTGAGCATTTAAAAAATGGATGAAAGAGGATGGTTGATTTGTAAATTGGAATTTTCGGGTGTTCTGTATGTAGTATCCCCTTGAATTTTCTAAATGCATGATTATGATCAATTTTATCTTTTGTTTCTATTTGTTTTTTAAAAAATCCTTTTTTGGTACTTTTTCTTTGTATATTTTTTTTATATTAAAAAGTTAATTTATTTTTAAAAACATTAAAAACTTTTTTAAGTGTTTTGAATATTTTTAATAACAACTATTATTACCAAATATATTATATTTTATATCAAAACATAAATAAAACAACAAAAAATAAAAATAAAGTACAACAATGATCCCAAACACCCCCTAAGTTTGTGAACCTGTGGAATTTTTGGCATCTTCATGAGAAAAAAATTGTTTTGCACCAAATTGTTATTGCGCATTCACTAGTATTTTACAATTTACAGTTTGTAAATTGCTTATTGTCATTCATTATTTTCCAAAGGTTAGTTCTGTAATAAAATTCAAAATGACATTATTTCCCTTTGAACAGCTGGTGCCACCGCATACTTCCTATTCAAGAAACTTGTTGCTTGACAGAGAAAGACGTACAGGCAGTTGTAACTAGGCTTGCACAGTGGTATTTTAGCTGTCAATTTGACAAACCCCAAAAATCAATTAAGGTAGCGTTGATAGTATCTTCTATTATCTTATTTCACTCTATTACGGGCGTTTACGTACATAGCACACAATTCTTTTGTATTTACATAAATCCCATCAAAACATTCCTATTTACAAATCCATCACTCAAATTTTTAATATCACTTAAAAAATAGTATTATTTTCACTTTTTAAAAGTTAAATTCATCTTTTCATATGTAGTTTTAAAGTGCCAAAATGCTATGTATATAAATATGTAAGTTTAAGAGTGAGATATGTAAATAAACAAGAAATGTGTGCTAAGTATAAATTTCCCTTTTTATTTTCCTACTCATGTGACTTTTGTTGCTGAAGTGATTATTGCAAATAATTATGATATGAAAGAATATTTGCTCGTATTTATACTGGATGGTATGGTTGTCATTTTCATTAGCGACATTTACATACATATCACCCAATTCTTATGTATTTACATGTCTAACACCTAAATTTTGATATATACATTTATACCACCGAAATCTTTCTTAATAAATAAAAAATACTATTATTTTAACATTTAAATATTGAAATACACCTTTTCATGTACGGATTAGGTTGATACATGTAAAAAATTAAATTTAGATGTTAGATATTTTCACTTTCGAACCTGATCTGCGAAGAGTAGTTAATCTTATACATGTTATATGGAAATTGGTTAATTTTATAATTTTACTTTGATGCAGAAGATAAAAGGAAAAAAAATTGGTATTTTGGAATATTTTACATCAACTGTCATCTTTTTTGATCTTGGTTTAATTGGTCATTATCACTGCTATAACTACTTTTAGGGATATTGTGAACATTACGTATTACTAATTAGGGGTTTAAATTAGCCGAATTTGAGCGAGTTTGATTCTTGTTCATATTCGACTTGTTCGATTTTTTGAGATTCCCAAGATCCCTCATATAATTTATAACCCTCTAAATATAGAGTTATAACAAATATTGGAATATAATCATTAGTATTTTCGAGATCTTTTAACACTCCCCCTCAAGTTGGGTTGTACAGATTGTATATGCCCAACTTATTACCTAATTCTTCAAAGTTGATTCTTGGGATAGTCTTAGTGAGGATATCTGCTGTTTGATGTCGGGAAGGAATGAATGCAAGTTCGGCGACTTCTCTCTCAATGTTTTCTGAGATGAAGTGCCAATTGATCTCGATGTGTTTCGTTCTGTCATGGTGTACTGTATTCTTTGCAATGCTGATGACTGCCCGGTTGTCGCATTGTAGTTTGATAGTTTTTTCAGTTAGCATTCCGAATTCGCTGAGTATTCTTCGAATCCACATTCCTTTGTAGATCCTGAGTTCAAGAGCTCTGAATTCAGCTTCAGCGCTGCTTCTTGATACCACAGACTATTTTTTGCTTCTCCAAGTGACTAGGTTTCCCCATACATAAGTGCAATAGCCGGAAGTCGATCGCAGTCCGAGACATCCCCTGCCCAGTCTGTGTCTGAATACACTTCTATACTTCGATCTTTATTCCTTTGAAACAGTATCCCTTTGTCTGGAGTCATCTTGAGGTATCTCAAGATTCTGTAAACTGCATTCACGTGTTCTTCTGTAGGGTTGTTCATGAATTGGCTAACACTAACACAAAAGCCAACGTCGGGTCGTGTGTGTGATAGATAGATGAGTCGCCCCACGAGTTACTGATATCTCCCCCTATCCACAGGTGCATTATTTTTCTCAGTGTCTATCTTCTTGTAGGGATCCATTGGAGTATCGACGGGTTTGCAACCGAGCATACCTGTTTCCTTCAACAGGTCCAATGTATATTTTCGATATTCCTCATTTGATCGAGCTAGTTCCATGCCAAAAAAGAACTTTGGGTTTTCGAGTTCATTGATTTTGAATTCCCGATTAAGAAGCTTTGTCAGATTTGTGAGTTCTTCTTCGTGATTTCCAGTGAGGATGATATCGGCGACGTATACGATTAGAATTGCAATCTTCTTTTCAGGAGAGGTTTTCACGAATAGAGTGTGATCTGCCTAACACTGAGTATACTCATATTTTGTCATTGATTTTGCAAATCTATCGAACCATGCTCGGGGTGATTGTTTGAGGCCGTACAATGATTTTTGGAGTTTGCAGACTTTGTTGTTTGGAAATGATGTTTCTAGTCCAGGAGGTGCTTCCATGTAAATTTTTTCTTCCAAATTGCCATTTAGGAAATCATTTTTCACAACAAGTTGATTTAGCTGTCAGTCTTCATTGAGAGAAAGATTCTGATGGTGTGAGGTTTGACCACAGGAGCAAAGGTTTATTGGTAATTAATACCGTAGGACTGTGAAAAACTTTTTGCCACAAGACGTGTTTTTAATCTCTCAATTGTACCATCTGCCTTGTATTTGATTTTGAAGATCCATTTGCAGCTGATTGCTTTCTTTCCCTTTGGCAGGTCTGAAACAGTTCATGTATAATTCTTTTGTAGGGTTCTTACCTCCTCATTGATGGCCGCTTTCCACCCCGAGTGTTTGAGAGCTTCATCTATGGTGTTTGGGACTTGTGTATTGTCGAATGCAGTGATATATGCTTGGTAGACTGAAGATAGTCTTTCATAGGACACAAAGTTGGAGATCAGATGCATCATGTGTTCGTACCTTATTGGAGGTCGGATGGACCTAACACCTTTTCTTAAAGCAATTAGAATGTCAGAGTCATCAATCATAGTTATAGTAGATTCATGTTCAAGTGTGTTCGTACTTGAGTGAATTTCTGTAGGAGTTGGATCCGGTTCTGACTCTTGGATTGGTGTTGGATGTGTTGGGTGATCTATGTGCAAGTTAGACACTTGAGGACTAGCTGGAGACTAATTGTTAGGTACATTTTCATGTGACTTGGATGAACTTGCTGAATCCGAGTTGGGAGATAATGAGTTCGGTTCAAGGGACGAGGATTTGGTGTGTGGTGGTATGAAATCGTTGTCCCCCCAAGACTGATATTCCCTTAAAGTCTCCCATTGAATATTAGAATTGGGGTAGTAAGACTGATTTTCAAAGAATTTGACATCCATAGTGTTGTAGGTTTTTTTAGTGAGATGAGAGTAACACTTATACCCTTTTTGAATAGGCGAGTAGCCGAGAAAAATACATTTAGTAGATTTGGGGTCAAGTTTGCTTTGGTGTGGGGAACTGATTTGAGAAGGAGTTGGACTGAACTTGGAAATTTGAGGACCCGAGAAGGCATCCTGTTGATGAGATAGGCTGTAGTGGATACAACGTCACCCCAAAAAACCTTAGGCAAGTTAGAGGACAACATGAGGCAGCAGACCACCTCGAGAAAGTGACGGTTCTTGCGTTCGACGATCCCATTTTGTTGAGGAGTGTCGACGTAATAACTGAGATGGAGGATGTCTTTAGAGGAGAGATAAGAGTCGAGGACGGAAGCGAAGTACTCATTTGCATTATCAGTCTTGAGTGCCTGGATGGATGTTTGGAATTGTGTTTGGATCATCGGGCAAAATTGTTCAAATATGTGATCGACTGCAGATTTATCTTTCATAAGAAATAGCCACGTTAGTCGAGTGTGATCATCAATAAAGGAGACAAAACACCTAGTCCTGGTAAGAGTTGTAACATATGATGGACCCCACATATCACTGTGAATGAGTGCAAAGGGCCGAGAAGAGGTGTGACTAACATATGGAAATGACGTGCGAGTGTGTTTAGCAAGTTGACAATATTCACATTGAAAAGAATTAACATCTTTATTGATAAATAAATTTGAAAATAGTTTTGCAAGATAGATAAAATTTGGATGACTGAGACGAAAATGTCATAACATGATCTCAGAATCTTTATTGGCACCAGAATTGAAGACAAAATGATGGACAGACAAATGTCCGCAGCGAGGTCGTGGTGGTAAAGTACCGTTGATGACGTAGAGACCCGAGCACAACTCAACATTGCCAATCATCGTCCCCAAGTCTGCATTTTCAAATTCACATGTGGTAGTGAAAAATTTAGCAATACACCTCAGATCTCTAGTCAACTTTCCGATGGATATTAAATTGTAATTTAAAGTAGGAACATGAAGCACAAATCGGAGTAGACTGTTTTGGGTGATGCGCACACAACCAAAGCCGGCGACTTTGGAGACAGACCATCGACAATGCAGATGCTGGAGTTGTCTCCACACGACATATAGTCGTAGAGAAGGGAGACATTGCCAGCCATGTGATGAGAAGTGTCGGAATCGATGATCCACTGACCGAGAGATCCTTGATTGACTGTGAAGGCATGATAGAACGTACCTTGATGCGCGAGCAGACCGATGATGTTGTCGGGAACAGCCAGATCGATGGTTTGCCGATCAGTTTGTGCAGCAAATCTAGTTGCTCTTTGCTGAATGGACTTGGCGCTGGTGCAGAAAGATCATCGGCAACGACGATGCTGTTGCCAGGGGAAGCGCGATTAGACTGAGGCTTCCAATCGACTGACTTTCCATGAAGCACCCAACACGTGTCTTTATTATGGCCTGGTTTACGGCAGTAGTCGCACTAGGGACGACCCTTAGGTGATGAGTTGTCGCTGTGTCGAGGCGAAGGAACCCGAGCTGCAAGTGCGGAGGCGTCAACTGAGAGATTAAGCGAATTGGAGATTAAGCCAAAGCATGACTTTCTGGCGGCTTTCTTCGCGGCTAACCTCGGAGAAGGCCTCGCGAATGCTCGGTAGTGGTTTGAAGCCTAATACACGAGAACAAACATGATCAAGAGAGTTGTTGAGGCCGAGAAGGAATTTAAATATCCTTTTCTGCTCGATGATCTAACGGTATAAGTTGGAGTCCGGAGTGCATGATCAGACATGAAATTCATACATGTCAACCTGTTGCCAGTAATGTGAGAGGATATTAAAATACTGAGTCACAGATTGTTCACTTTGGCGAAGATTGTGGAGGATTGACTCAATCTCGAAGAGCTTGGATGTGTTATCTGAGTGCGAGTATGTCTCTTGAGCAGCATCTCAAATACTCTTGGCCGTGCCGTAGAGAAAAAAATTTTCGCCGATGTTGGTCATGGAATTAATTAACCACGACATGACCATGTGGTTTTCTTCTTTTCATGTCCGGAATTTTGTGTCATCCTTGGTCGGAGCGACGACATCACCGGTGATATAGTTGTCATTGCCTCTGCCACAGATAAACATCATGACGGATTGGGACCACTGGAGTTAGTTCTGGCCGTTGAGTTTATGACCAGTGATGAGGGAGAAAGTGCCATCGATTCCGGTTGGAACATGGGCAGATGAGGCGGAGGATATTTCTTGGGAGGAAGAAGAAGAAGCTGTTACATAATAGAAAAAGAAATGAATAATAACAAAATATAAGAGACAACTAATCTATCTAATTTAAAGAGAAATAAATTGAGATTCCTAAGATCCCTCATATAATTTATAACCCTCTAAATGTATAGTTATAACAAATATAGAATGTAATCATTAGTATTTTCGAAATCTTTCAACAAATATGAACTACTTAGCGAACTGAACACAAGCTGTTAGTGAACGATAAGCTTTTCTGCCAGCCCTATTACTAATGTAAGAGTAGCATTCTTGTACCGATTGTCTTTAGATATCATTATGAACTTTTGTGCATCTGCTTACTGCAAGTAATTCCATGCAGCAAGCAGTTGACTTTTGGCCTCTCCTAACACATGCATGCATATTGAAGGCATCTTCTCACCTTATATGTAGAAAATTTATGGAATTTGGTTGCAACTGATAAAGTCAACCAGTTGTACGCTATAGCTAAGCGTCATAAGGCTTCTTAGGGTAAAATCTTCCTTCAACCTGATGATTTTGATTTGAGGTTATTAAGCATCAATGCTTGCGTGAGGATAAATACTTTTTGGATAAAAATGTTAATGGGACATTAAATTGATTTAAATCTTAGTTGGAAAGGAATATGGTTGAAAGCTAGGCATCTATTCCTTTTTAGATTATTTACAAATGAAAGAGATTTCNGTCAACACAGTTTGCAGTTGGTTTTAACAGAAGAGGCATTGAGGAGACAGAGTTGAAGAATAAGAACTGCATTGCTCTGTTGGAAAGGAATAAATGTTTCAGTGTTGTGGCTGGAGCATTTAAAAAGGTTGTGGAAAATTCTGTTGTGGATCTGAATTCTCCTGAGGTAATTCTCATGTCATTGTTTTCCCTTTCTTTGTAGTTCTAAATGATGAGTTTAAGAAGTTACTCTCTTAATAAGCTCCTAGTTTCATGGAATTTTTTTCTTTTTTTTTCTTGTTTTTGTCGTCTTTTTAGATGGCCTCTTTATGTTGTCGCGAGCATTACATTTTTACAAGAAAATAATCCCATGAAATGTATAGACAAAAAAAATAATAATAATTATTTTAGGTTTTATGTCTTATATTAATTTTCATGATTGTTATATGGGATTACATTAAAGTATANGAATAATGACACTAATGTATAAGAGATTTACTGAAAAAGAAGCATGCAAAATATTTAACAAAGTCACATGATTGGTAAATCTCACTGTACCCTTACTAACTACAACTTGCGCTGTACCATCAACAACCTCTATACTCTTTGGTATTGCTAAATGAGTATATGAAGAGAACTCCCTAGAAGTATCTGTCACGCGAAGAGAAATATCATAATCTATGATTCATTCTAATGATCCTGTAGTGAATATAGAGGCAAGAACAAGTGTGTTACCAGTACCTTTGTGAAGTGGGCATAATTTACAACATTACCCCTTGATGTCGATGGATTTTAAACATCCTCGGCTCCACTTCTTGTTGCTTTTTGCTTTCTCTTCAATAACTCTAAACACTAATAATCTTCAGTAGTAAAGATCACACTTGTCTCTCTCTCATCCTCGACTATCGTCAGATTTGCCTGGTAGCCCCTTCTTTCACCTTTCCGACACCCACGAACTCGACCACGACCTCTACAGTGTCCTTGTCCACTAGTCTCTCTCTCTTTGGGTAATTTCGGACAAGCCTTGGTCAGGTGTCCCGCTTCTCCACAGTTGTAGCGCCTTCAGGTCTCCCTCTGGGCACTTGTCGGACATGAGCTCTAGGCAGCCAAAGCTGATCGTGCACCTAGAAGACCACTCGACTCAAAGTGTAGTTTCATGTGACTCTCTTCCCGCAACATAGCAGTGCTAACCTCATCTAATGAAGGAATTGTTGCCTGGTCTAGGAGGACCGATCTCCTCTGATAAAAAAATTTAGTTCATATGAGCCAGAAATGACATAGTCCTCATCTGTGCAAAGATCTTCCCTTTCTTGCTCCCCGGATCATTACAGCTTAACATAAGTGAGAAGTGATCAAAATCTTTCCACTGTCGCTCCAGCACTATGGAGTACTCCTGAATTGATCTATCATCGTGTATCACTATCTATTTGTCGCGCTGAATCTGGAACACCCTCATGTGGTTCTCAGTCCCAGTATATGTTCTCTTCAGCTTTGCCCATATGTCATTCACCTTGCGAATGCTATCCACTGATGTCACAATTGATAAAACCGACAAATTGAGTAGCCAAGTATAAATCAATGCATGTGCAGTCCTCCACTCATCCCTGTCAACACTGTCACTCTTGGGCTGGACTTCCGTTAGTTATTCTTTTAGTCTCTTCCCTATTAAAGCAGCCTCAATCCGACGTGACTAACTTAGATACGTGGTCGGTCCATCAAGCTTTAGATCCACATGAGAGAGATCCAGTTTCACCTGTGTCGGAGCACTTGTTGAGGTAGTAATTCTCGTCGAGACATTAGCTTTATNGATCCGACGTGACTAACTTAGATATGTGGCCGGTTCATCAAGCTTTAGATCCACAGGAGAGAGATCCAGTTTCACCTGTGTCGGAGCACTTGTTGAGGTAGTAATTCTCGTCGAGACATTAGCTTTATGTATGAGCCCGATCAAAACCTTCAAAACCTCAGGATCTATCTTACCAAAAAGTTCCAAACCTTTACCTCCCACTATCTCTGTCCCCTGACGTCCTCAATATTACTATTCCCCAACTTTCGTTGTCCTCTCATGCACAATAGCCAAAATTTTCTCCTCCACCACTTGGCTTCACTCGCGCTTCAACCTAAGTGAAGCCACGCCCGAGCTGCTCAAGCCATTCTGCAAGACCCTCTGCCCGATCCTCCCCGCACAAACAACTGAAGCCTTCCCCACAATTTCTTTGACGTTCCACACAACCAAGCCCGTCAAACCGTCCCTCTCCTTCTGTACCGTCGCGCCTCACGAGCATCTATCGTTATCATCTCTAATCGCGACTCGCAATCTCTTTTCTGCCTTCCAGTTAGCTCTAATTGCGACTTGTTTGGCNAGAGCCCGTCAAACCGTCCTTCTCCTTCTGTACTGTCGCGCCTCACGAGCATCTATTGTTATCATCTCTAATCGCGACTCGCAATCTCTTTTCTGCCTTCCAGTTAGCTCTAATTGCGACTTGTTTGGCTTCTATTTCGGCTTTGATCACCCGATACCTTCGTTGATGTTCCAACTAGCTTTAATCGTGATGGTTTCGCGATGAATAGGCCATCCGTCTGAATCGCGACGGTTTCGTGATGAGCAGGCCACCAGTTCCAGTTAGCTCTAATCGCGATTGTTTCGTGATAAAAACGTTGCTCGCGAAGTCGATGATGCACTCCGATTAACCATTAGGGTTAGGCTCTGATACTATAAAGAATTGACTGCTCTTGAAAATTTTTTTATTTCATTCAACATGTGTTTAAATAGCTGTTATAATATTTAACAAATAAATCCAATAAAATCTTCTAATTACACATAACTCACANTTGATACTATAAAGAATTGACTGCTCTTGAAAAACTTTTTATTTCATTCAACATATGTGTTTAAATAGCTGTTATAATATTTAACAAATAAATCCAATAAAATCTTCTAATTACACATAACTCACAACATGTATTTATAACATATATATTTGAAGCATGAAGTTCGTCAACATATTTAACATGAAAGATTTATATATTTAAATGTATTGCAATGAAAATGAATGATGTATGCACTCAAATGTTCTTTATGAAAATAAATGAGCTTAAGAGAGGTTATCTATGTAATGATATAATTATGACAATCTTTACATGTCGGATANTCCTATTACAAGAATGAAGATGACATCTAATGTTCCCTAAGCATTGCTTGATGCTTGCCAATGTTCGAGACACACCTATCTTCTTGATTGTCTAGTCTCCCTCGCATCAAGAATAACTGATCGATTGCCCAACGAAGCCTAATATTTATTATCTCTATTTGATTTATGCTCGATGTTTGTAAATAATTGACATTTATTTTATATCAACCATCAATGTTTGATGCCCTTCTTCTTGATTGTTTGATTACTATCAGAAGGACGCCCATGCCGAATGCCTTGTTCTTTATTGATCTTCGTTTGACGCTTGTCAATGACCCATGTCTGATGTCCTTCAACCACCAACTTTCAACATTTGCTTCCCCAGGCATATAATGTCCTTCATATTATGAGGATAACAGAATTGAGCATCCANATTTAATATTATCTTATAATATGATTGATTGAAACCATTGATATTTGTGATATATTTCTCAAATAGTTGTTTTAATTGATTGAATAATTATCATATTTGAAATTAGATCAATAATTAAAATACCAACATATTTTAATGTAAAGAATAATTAAAATTATTATTTTTTGATTAATTTAATATATTAATAATTTGTATAGAGAAAATTCTTTCCAGCTTGATTATTTATAATAATTACAATAGAATGGAGTTTTCTATTGATTGTACATTATATGCTATATTAAAGAATCTCATTCTGAAACTGATTTAAGTCCTTAAGCAATTTGAGAAGTGAAAGATTATCAAATTGTTTATTTATTACTTAATGTTGGAAATTTTGAGATAGTAATGATAATTTATTACTTATAGATATACAATATCGTCTCACCTATGCAAGTTTAAAAATTACAAAACTGAAAAAGAAGGTTTTCGTACGGGCGAAAAAACTGTGGAACTTGGATTGGTTCAAATAACATTGTTAGTATGAAATAAGAGTTTCTGTCATTAGACTGCACACAAATTTCAGCTAAAAAATGGTCTTTATAGCATTTAAAATCTTGGTGAAAAACTTATGCTAAATATTTGGGTGATCAAACACAATTAAAACGCAATTTAGTAAATATATAATCGAGGTAGCTTTTTTACCCTCATTGAGCCTAATGATACCAAGAACAACCAAATCGGGATATGAATAGCCCTGAATCANGTAAAAAGTACAAAACTGAAAAAGAAGGTTTTCGTACGGGCGAAAAAACTATGGAACTTGGATTGGTTAAAATAACATTGTTAGTATGAAATAAGAGTTTCTGTCATTAGACTGCACACAAATTTCAGCTAAAAAATGGTCTTTATAGGATTTAAAATCTTGGTGAAAAACTTATGCTAAATATTTGGGTGATCAAACACAATTCAAACGCAATTTAGTAAATATATAATCGAGATAGCTTTTTTACCCTCATTGAGCCTAATGATACCAAGAACAACCAAATCGGGATATGAATAGCCCTGAATCAAGCACTTAGAACCATAGTTGAAACTTCTTGTGGCCATTTGAGGGGGATAAATGACCTTCAAATACTATGTGCTTATAGTCGAAACAATCGTCTCAACAAGAACAATTCAATGAGCCCAAGGCCACATATTTCGAGTTCATCAAACTAGTGAAATGTCCTAAAAGCATGAAAGGATCATATGCATCTTATTCAAAAGATCTGATGAAATATTCAAGATTAATGTAGAAATAACCAAAGAAGCTTTATTGAAATCTATAAATAGGCTTTGATTTTACACTTTCAGGGAAGGCTTTTCCAGCAAAGAGAAATTTTGGTTTCAAAGAGAATTTTATAGCTGTGTCTGTAGTCTCTTGAAGCATTTGCAGGACATTAAAAATTGATCGATGGTGGCACTCACCATGATTTATTGTTCGACTTTGACATCTCACATTATCTGTTATCTAACATTAGTGTCATTTATTGATTGATGAATGTCTATTGTTGTCGGTCGCCTAATGATAGTCATCAATTGACATTGACACATTATTGCCCTTCATCCAATGCCAGTTGACCAATGTCAATGCTTGATGCTTATTGTTGACCATCACTTGATATTTGCCAACAATTGATGTCTAATGCTTGTCAACCATAAATGTTAGAACATATTTTTTTTGTTCATATGATCTTTCATTTTCTTAGGAGAACGGTCTATTCAACTGCCCATAATCACCCAAAATATGATTTTTTTTGTTGACTGTCGCTCGATGTCTATTATTGGCTGACATCTTGTATTTGTCGGTCATCAATATTTGTTGCCTATCTTGTGATTACCAATTTCCCCTCCCATTAGGAGAAAGACAAGCGGTTCGATTGCACCTTATTATTGTTTGCCTTTTGATGTTATATATTGATCAAATGATCAAAGTTCGCCAATCATTGATTTCAGATATCCATCTTCTTGGTCACCTAATCTTCTATCCTATTACAAGAATGAAGATGACATCTAATGTTCCCTAAGCATTGCTTGATGCTTGCCAATGTTCGAGACACACCTATCTTCTTGATTGTCTAGTCTCCCTCGCATCAAGAATAACTGATCGATTGCCCAACGAAGCCTAATATTTATTATCTCTATTTGATTTATGCTCGATGTTTGTAAATAATTGACATTTATTTTATATCAACCATCAATGTTTGATGCCCTTCTTCTTGATTGTTTGATTACTATCAGAAGGACGCCCATGCCGAATGTCATGTTCTTTATTGATCTTCGTTTGACGCTTGTCAATGACCCATGTCTGATGTCCTTCAACCATCAACTTTCAACATTTGCTTCCCCAGGCATATAATGTCCTTCATATTATGAGGATAACAGAATTGAGCATCCATCATTTTCCCTCTCCCGGCCTTTTCATCAATCGTTGTCTACCTTTTTTGCATTATGACAACTCCAAGTTTCATGGTTTACGTCAGTTTCCTTATTTTAGCTCCTTATCTAAGTATGGGGAATGAACTCACGCTAGTGATATTATTTTGATTTGGTCAAATCCTATGACTTTCCCCTCTTTGTATTTCTCACTTATAAATTGTCTTCTATAATTTTTAACTTATTTTTGTGTCATTTTTTCGTACAACCTTAAAATATTATTTTATCTGTATTATCTTAAACCTTTGAGGACCTATCAATTCAGCAATGTTCGTGGGAAACATTCTTATATCGATTAGAATGTTATTCGATGATAGCCCTACAACACATTGAGACCTCAACACCCAATTTTTGGGCATATTCATGATTAAGCATTTTTCCTCTGCTTACCTTCAAATTAAGAGTATCATAAAACTAAGCGATGTTGTCTTTATGAGGAGCAAGTTAAGATTGAGGGGTAAACCTGACTGTAACTTNTGGTACAACATTAAAATATTATTTTATTTGTATTATCTTAAACCTTTGAGGACCTATCAATTCAGCAATGTTCGTGGGAAACATTCTTATATCGATTAGAATGTTATTCGATGATAGCCCTACAACACATTGAGACCTCAACACCCAATTTTTGGGCATATTCATGATTAAGCATTTTTCCTCTGCTTATCATAAAACTAAGCGATGTTGTCTTTATGAGGAGCAAGTTAAGATTGAGGGGTAAACCTGACTGTAACTTTAAATGGATCTTCATAGCAACTTTGCATCATTGACAATTTGACACTATAATAGTTAGGCAAACTACTTTCCCCCGACCTTTTGTAATAACAGAAAAAAATAATATTAATAATAAATTAAATAAATAAAAAGGTGCACGTTAAAAAAGTCGTAACCCTAAATGAANACAAACTACTTTCCCCCAACCTTTTAACTTTAAATGGATCTTCATAGCAACTTTGCATCATTGACAATTTGACAATATAATAGTTAGGCAAACCACTTTCCCCCGACCTTTTGTAATAACAAAAAAAAATAATATTAATAATAAATTAAATAAATAAAAAGGTGCACGTTAAAAAAGTCGTAACCCTAAATGAATCATAACATACTATTTTTCACAATTATCCTATTCAACGAACGAGCATTGAGAGGTAACGGGAGAGATCGAGAGAGGAGAAGCTACCTTGCCCTAGCCGAAGAAGGAAGAATTCGCAGGAAGAAGCGTGACCACTGTCAATGTCGGGCCCTGTGAAGTAGAAGAGGAACGAGAAGAAATTTCGGTATTGTGTCGAGATCGAAGGCAGAGGAAGGAGAGGGAGGCAGCGACATCGATGACCTACTTGGACCACACCACGATCGAGGAGAAACTACAGCTTCTTGTTGGTGCAGTGCGAAAGAAAAGAAGTTGAAGAAAAGGAGGAAGAAGGAGATCTTCTGCTCTGTTGAGAGGAGAATGAGAGCCGACGATCCTTACATGTGGTTCTGGATCGCACAGAAATTGAAGGAGAAGAAGTGGAAAGCTCCCTGCTGCTGAGCCCACGTGAGTTAGTGCAGGTCAAAAGTTTATAAGGTATATTGAGATTTTTAATAAATTAATTTATTTATATTGTTATCTAAATATGTACAACAACAATAAAACCTTAATCCCACTAAGTGGGGTCGGCAACATGAATCATTTTCCTTCATTGTGTTCTATTTAGTATCATATTTTCATTTAATTCTATTAAATTAATATCATTTTTTATACATATTTTCATTTAATTCTATTAAATTAATATCATTTTTTATACAATAAACCCAAGTCTTCCTAGGTCTTTCTTAACATAAGTCGAACCTAATCATCAGATGGTCGACGTTTAATGTGACTAAACCATCTAAGACGACTCTCTCTAATTTTGTCCCTCAGTGGAGCTACACCAACCTTAGCACGGATATATTCATTTCACATTTTTCCTCTGTGTAAAGCCACCCATCCACCTAATCAATTTCATCTCGGCAACACTCAACTTAGCATTATGCTTCTCTTTTAAAGGCCAACATTTCACACTATGAAGCATTGCAGGTCTCAACACCATCTTATAAAATTTTCCTTTCAGTCTAAGCGGTACTTTTCATCACACAATATGTTGTTGTTTGGTTTGTTGTATATTGTTATATGAATGTGTTATAATTGTGGGTGTGTTTAATAACATTATTGGCAAGTTTTATTGAAATGAAGATTAACAATTAATGATTTCATATTCGAAGGAGAAGTTGGAGGAGCGTGCGAGTTAAGGGGGAGGATCAATCCGAACAATTTATAAGGTAAATTTTCATATTTAAATGAAGCAAATTATTCAAATGTCATAATATATATATATATATATATATATATATATATATATATATATATATANGGAAATTTTTTCTTTTTTTTTCTTGTTTTTGTCGTCTTTTTAGATGGCCTCTTTATGTTGTCGGGAGCATTACATTTTTACAAGAAAATAATCCCATGAAATGTATAGAGAAAAAAGTTATAATAATTATTTTAGGTTTTATGTCTTATATTAATTTTCATGATTGTTATATGGGATTACATTAAAGTATAAAATTAATAAAATTTAATATTATCTTATAATATGATTGATTGAAACCATTGATATTTGTGATATATTTCTCAAATAGTTGTTTTAATTGATTGAATAATTATCATATTTGAAATTAGATCAATAATTAAAATACCAACATATTTTAATGTAAAGAATAATTAAAATTATTATTTTTTGATTAATTTAATATATTAATAATTTGTATAGAGAAAATTCTTTCCAGCTTGATTATTTATAATAATTACAATAGAATGGAGTTTTCTATTGATTGTACATTATATGCTATATTAAAGAATCTCATTCTGAAACTGATTTAAGTCCTTAAGCAATTTGAGAAGTGAAAGATTATCAAATTGTTTATTTATTACTTAATGTTGGAAATTTTGAGATAGTAATGATAATTTATTACTTATAGATATACAATATCGTCTCACCTATGCAAGTTTAAAAATTACAAAACTGAAAAAGAAGGTTTTCGTACGGGCGAAAAAACTGTGGAACTTGGATTGGTTCAAATAACATTGTTAGTATGAAATAAGAGTTTCTGTCATTAGACTGCACACAAATTTCAGCTAAAAAATGGTCTTTATAGCATTTAAAATCTTGGTGAAAAACTTATGCTAAATATTTGGGTGATCAAACACAATTAAAACGCAATTTAGTAAATATATAATCGAGGTAGCTTTTTTACCCTCATTGAGCCTAATGATACCAAGAACAACCAAATCGGGATATGAATAGCCCTGAATCAAGCACTTAGAACCATAGTTGAAACTTCTTGTGGCCATTTGAGGGGGATAAATGACCTTCAAATACTATGTGCTTATAGTCGAAACAATCGTCTCAACAAGAACAATTCAATGAGCCCAAGGCCACATATTTCGAGTTCATCAAACTAGTGAAATGTCCTAAAAGCATGAAAGGATCATATGCATCTTATTCAAAAGATCTGATGAAATATTCAAGATTAATGTAGAAATAACCAAAGAAGCTTTATTGAAATCTATAAATAGGCTTTGATTTTACACTTTCAGGGAAGGCTTTTCCAGCAAAGAGAAATTTTGGTTTCGAAGAGAATGTTATAGCTGTGTCTGTAGTCTCTTGAAGCATTTGTAGGACATTAAAAATTGATCGATGGTGGCACTCACCATGATTTATTGTTCGACTTTGACATCTAACATTATCTGTTATCTAACATTATTGTCATTTATTGATTGATGAATGCCTATTGTTGTCGGTCGCCTAATGATAGTCATAAATTGACATTGACACATTATTGCCCTTCATCCAATGCCAGTTGACCAATGTCAATGCTTGATGCTTGTTGTTGACCATCACTTGATATTTGCCAACAATTGATGTCTAATGCTCGTCAACCATAAATGTTAGAACATATTTTTTTTGTTCATATGATCTTTCATTTTCTTAGGAGAACGGTCTATTCAACTGCCCATAATCACCCAAAATATGATTTTTTTTGTTGACTGTCGCTCGATGTCTATTATTGGCTGACATCTTGTATTTGTCGGTCATCAATATTTGTTGCCTATCTTGTGATTACCAATCTCCCCTCCCATTAGGAGAAAGACAAGCGGTTCGATTGCACCTTATTATTGTTTGCCTTTTGATGTTATATATTGATCAAATGATCAAAGTTCGCCAATCATTGATTTCAGATATCCATCTTCTTGGTCACCTAATCTTCTATCCTATTACAAGAATGAAGATGACATCTAATGTTCCCTAAGCATTGCTTGATGCTTGCCAATGTTCGAGACACGCCTATCTTCTTGATTGTCTAGTCTCCCTCGCATCAAGAATAACTGATCGATTGCCCAACGAAGCCTAATATTTATTATCTCTATTTGATTTATGCTCGATGTTTGTAAATAATTGACATTTATTTTATATCAACCATCAATGTTTGATGCCCTTCTTCTTGATTGTTTGATTACTATCAGAAGGACGCCCATGCCGAATGCCTTGTTCTTTATTGATCTTCGTTTGACGCTTGTCAATGACCCATGTCTGATGTCCTTCAACCACCAACTTTCAACATTTGCTTCCCCAGGCATATAATGTCCTTCATATTATGAGGATAACAGAATTGAGCATCCATCATTTTCCCTC
>JXCR01147752.1:351385-374927 GCA_002079205.1 Phalaenopsis hybrid cultivar
ATATATATATATATATATGTTAGAAAAAAGTTTACTTGAATCAGGAATCGAAGACTTGATAATTTTTTGGGATTTGAGAAGGGTGTTTCAAGACATTTAAAAAAGGATAACGTATAGATTTATAAGTTATATGCATTATTATGTAAATTTGATTTAACTAAAGGTGGTGTTAATTGCATATCAACAATTTTCATGAATTAATTTTAGCAATTTTAATTTATTAAACTGCTGAATTAACGGATGATAGAGAGGTTAAAGTGCTAAGGAAATTATTGTGAAGTGATAAGTATTTAAAAGGTCTCTTTAGGCTCGGGTGAGTGATTATCATTTTCTATACATTAAATTAATGTTTTAGTAAATGAATAGTTATTTTAATAAATTATTTAAAATAAAATTTTCAGTCATACGTTGCATATTGAAATTGAAATGTTATAATAGNCGTGATAAGTATTTAAAAGGTCTCTTTAGGCTCGGGTGAGTGATTATCGTTTTCTATACATTAAATTAATGTTTTAGTAAATGAATAATTATTTTAATAAATTATTTAAAATAAAATTTTCAGTCATACGTTGCATATTGAAATTGAAATGTTATAATAGNAAAAAATTTTCATGAATTAATTTTAGCAATTTTTATTTTATTAAACTGCTGAATTAAAGGACGATAGAGAGGTTAAAGTGCTAAGAAAAGTATTGTGACGTGATAAGTATTTTAAAGGTCTCTTTAGGCTCGGGTGAGTGATTATCCTTTTCTATACATTAAATTAATGTTTTAGTAAATGAATAATTATTTTAATAAATTATTTAGAATAAAATTTTCAGTTATACGTTGCATATTGAAAGTCTGAAATGTTACTTATATATTAATGTACATCTTAAAGGATTTTAATTGATATGAAATGTTAAATAAATAATTAAGTCATATAAGAGTATCCCAAGGTGGTACTGGCAGGGAATGCAATGTATCTATGCACATTAAATGAATTGGTAAAGGTGTACCTTCAAGTACAATTTTGAGGGTGTCTTTAGACACATTTTTTATGGTATCATCGAGTACAAATTTGAGGGTGTCTTCAGACACATTTTTGAGGATACATTCGAGTATTATGGTAATACTTTGATGACTATTAAAGATGTTAAATTGTTAAATACATAAAAGTGAAATGGGAAGGGAAAATTCAAAATTTTAAATGAAATGAACTGCATTTATTTTGGTCATTCATGAATAGCACAACATAAAAATTTTATACATATTAGATTATAATTACTCACTAAATTATACTTATGTTTTCAATTAATGTTTTATTTAAGGAGAAGAAAAATTTTATGTTGATATGTCTGGTAGGGAAGTTTTGGTTTACAGAAGGACCGCTGTTACTGATAGATATTAGTTTATAATATGACTTTAGTTTCTTTTATTGTTACTTCTGAATAGAGACACTTTATATGTTGGTCTGAGATGTTATCTTCCAATTATGATGCTGCAGTTTTTTGGAAGTTTAAATTTTATTTCACTTTGTAGTTTAATGACTCTTTTATATGTTGGAAGTTTCTGAAACATTTTGTGGAAAGTGAAATAGAATGTTAATATCATACGACTGTAGTTCCCGCCTTAGTTAATTGTAACCTTCGGGTTGCGTGGTGACAACATTCATGTCTGTATCAAGTTAACTCTACTTCACCTAAAGTAACGTTATAAATGCAAAGGCTGACAACTGTACAAAATTATGTTGATTCGATATCCTATGGGCTTTTTAGTTTCGAGGCAATATACACATTGATATTCGAGGAGTGATTGTATTTAAAAGGGATATTGAATAAATTATTAGCTCGTGTGAATTCTTGCGTTTAGTTGAAATGCATAGGAAGCTCCCAAGTCAATCTGATCTCTGCATATAGTCCCTAAATGAATTCTCTGTGTAGAATCACAATCACGGCCTTAAAAATGTTTTCATGGCCTGAAGGCCAACCGACTTCTACCCTGATTGCTGTCTCTCAAACAAGATTCAATTGTTCTTAGGCTAAATCGATTCCATTTCTTCTTGCACTAGTGGATTTGTTGAATCAGGCTCCATGATGAGCCTTAGCTATTTGGCATCTTTGTCAAGTGTTAAGATTATAGAATAATCTCATAAATAATGTTTATAGAAAATCCTAAAAACACTTTATTGCATCTGTGACCTCTCTACATAAATTGTAATTTGTAAAATACTCAGAAAATGCAAGATTTGCAATTCAATGCCTTGGTAAATTGCGTTACTGATTTGTTTTGAGATTTATTCTGAAAGATCTTGTGGTATGAAAAGAAATAGTATTTGTTGCATTTTCTATAAACACTGTTCATAACCTTTTCATCCACATTTCTATCTATCGTTGAAGGAGTACAAAAAAATGGGGGCATTTACATGCGTACCTGCAAATTATATATTTACATATCTAATACTTAAGCTTTATTTTTTTTATTCATTCCACTAATTTATTTCATATCACATCAAAAATATTATCATTTTAACTTATAAAAAGCGATGTTCACTTTTTCATGAAGTTGGCATGTATTTAAAAAATGCAGCTTTGGTGTTACATATGTAAATACATAGAAATTGTGTGGCATGTATGTAAATCTTCCACAAATACTTAAAAAAAACCACTTTTTTCTTTGGGTTTGTATCTCCTGCATATAAAGCTGTTCCTTCGGAACCATATAATCACCCCCACCTTAAATCCTCTCTTCTATTCATGGAAGTTTATCACACACTTCGGCCTTCATATTTTTATCTCGGCGCATTTACATACAGGCTAACCTTCCTATTAACTTACATATCGAGCATCTAAACTTTATTTATATTTATAGCACCCAATTCTCTCATATCACATCAAAAATGCCTTCATTTTTTATTTTCCAAAAGTGAAATACACCTTTTCATCCATACGTAAGTTGGCATGTATCTAAGAGTTGAAGTTTACGTGTTACATATGTAAATGCATAAGAGTTGAATGGTATGTATGTAAATCTTTTTTTTTTTCTCGAAAAATTATTACGAGTTGACTGCATGTCCAAGTCCGGAAGAAGATCCGGATTGGACCATACCGCG
Organism: Phalaenopsis hybrid cultivar; assembly: GCA_002079205.1. Taxonomy (NCBI): domain Eukaryota; kingdom Viridiplantae; phylum Streptophyta; class Magnoliopsida; order Asparagales; family Orchidaceae; genus Phalaenopsis; species Phalaenopsis hybrid cultivar. The sequence goes on from JXCR01147752.1 coordinate 354,477, forward strand.
CCATTTTCTCAAATCTTTGAAGAAGTATGGTTCTAATGCAAAGCATTATCTCCAGGTAGTGATACTGGTGGAATTATTGCCTCTTTCCGGCTTACCACCTGAGTCTCTAATGGTTGGTGTGTCAGTACTTCCATGTGAATTTGTCCTCACAAAGCCGAGACTCGCCATTAAACCTCTGGTCATTAATGCAGAAAGAAACAAAGGCAAAGCGTCAGATCTAAATCATCGCCCCCACCATTAGTTCCTTCTATCCTCGCATTTATTGTAGCAAGCACAGATTTCGGTTCTTTTTATTCATCATTCGCTCTCTGCATCTGTTATATGTAATCTTCATAGCAACGGAGCAGACAAAAGGGGAGCCTCAACGTGTTTGCTGTGCAAAAACTAAGAAGTGAGTTTTAAATTCTGTACTTCTGTTGAATGCCAGTATGAACGAGTAAAGTCTCAAAATAATCATTTTAGTTCCAGAATTTATAAAAATGTAAGATTAATCCCTTTACTCTTTTAATGTGGGCTGCAATAGTTCCAGCGAGGACTTATTTCATCCATCCTGGGATTAAATTGATACTTTTTGTGTCATGTATGAACATATCATAAGTCTCATTTCGGACGCAGTTTTACAAAGTCAAAATTAATCCTCTAAGATGACTTTTTTAGGAGAGAAAATATTACGTTCGGTAAACCGGATGTGCGGTTGAACGCATGGCGTCGCGCGATCCACACACCGTCGTCCGGACGCCGTCATCTCTCTTCTTTTAGCCCACTTTAAAAAGGGTCTCGGAATTAAATTGATACTTTTATAGATTCTAGGATTAAAATGAACGTCTAAAGAGAACCGGGGACCATTTTGATATTTTTTCTTTGTTATGAATGTATGATGAGTCTGGTTCCTGATGCATTTTCAGGTCCTTTTTGAATTTTGTGATGACATTTTTGAAGGCAATGATGGTCTCCAGTAAAATAGCTTTTGTTGATCTGATCTGAGGGGGAGGGGGGGAAAGGCTTTAAATGCTTCAAAGGAGAGACAGTTGCTTTTCCAGTTCTTTGCAGTGCGCCTCTTTTTATGGGAACAGTTTCCTGAAATAGACCTATCGCTGCACTTTATGTGTGTTCTTTCTATTTCAATGAGAAGCTTCATGTGAAAGAAGTAATGGAGATTTAGCTGTATTGAATGCTTAATTACTTGGAAGAATTTGGCTTTGAGCTGTTTGTGGGAATCTTTTGTGCTTCCTCACAATTAGAAAATGTCATGAAAGCCTCTGTAAATCTTTTATTTGCAGTTTTGAAGCCTTCTTTTTTTTGATTTTTTGATTTTTTTTACTTTTTTGGGCTTAAATAATGTAAAATTTAGCCTTTCACGTTCCTGATTTGATGTGCATGGAAGTTTTTTTTGCAATTTTGAATCTTGTTGAACTTTGCATGGCTTGGAAAAGTATTTTCATGATTGATTGATGGCTTGTGGGCATTGTTGACCACTATGGATTTAGGGAAAAGACAGTGGAAACAGTTTTTGTTTACTTGTGAATGGGTTTAAAAATTGGATTGGACCGGGGATTTTGACCGATTCAATTGTGAACCGGTCCTACTGAACTTCAAAATTACTTTTACGTAGAACGAGAAATAACTAGGGGTTGAACTGTAAATTTGTTAAATCTTGAACATCTTATGATAAATTGCAACCGATCTACTTTGTAGATTGGGGGAAATCATGTTATTTAGCTGTTTTTGTATGTCTTTTGACCATTCTTTTATGTATTTGTTCCATGGTGCAAATTGACTTGTAAATATTTGTTATAGTTTTAATTGAATCTTCTAAATATTTGTTGTAGTTCTAATAAACCCAAAACTTGACTGGTAATTTTAAAATTAAATAAATATGTTAACATTTTTATTTTATTATTGTACATTAGGAATGTGTCACCGCTGATCCCGGAGGGATCTAGCAATATGGAAGAAACGAGTATGATGTAGGCTACACATACAAAAGATCGTGAGACCCACTTGTTCGACCAAGTGAAATTGTTCGAGTTAAAGCTAGTAATGCCAAAATCGACCGAGCAATTTGGAGGGCAGAAAGACGACCAAATTATTCAGCACCAAACCTTCGGTCAAAAAGAGTCAAAAAAAAACATCCGAGGCAACTATTACAGGAAAGCTGATTCGATGAAACATTCAGTCTCACCAGTTATCAAGGATCAACAACCACACTCGATCAACCAATCGATTAATGCTAAGCAAGCTCAGTTGACCGAGCTGATCTTTTTGACCCAAAATCAATTAAGCTTATCCGGCCGACACCGAGAGCAATTGAATGACATTTTTATGCATGTAAAATACCTGTAATAACCTAGTAAATGCCCCCTTTAAAGCAGTGACAAAATATAACATCAACTTGTTGTACATTCTCCCTTATAAAAAAGAAGATCACTTGTTGTGCATTCTCCCGTATTACTATTCGTTACTGTTCACTCCCCTCTCTTTCTTTCTCTCTCTCTCTCATTATGCTTTATTTCTTGGGTGTGATTCATTGACAAATCAAGATTTAACATCTTAAAAGATGCAATGAGCATGAATCATGCTACAAACAAGAAGAGAAGTGATCCAATGAGAAAAAACCCGTAACAGAGACACTGACAACATAGAGTACGCTAGAGTGTTCGTAGCCCAACATATCCAACAGCTGAACAAATATTGGATGTCATTCGAGACGCATTGACTCGAGGAAAAGATCAGCAACCTGAAAAGAAGAATTAGTGCCCAACGCCAAAAAAGACCCCCTAAGTTTGAAAAAAGGTGACTCCCATTACTTTGATAGTGCCAAGTTCGTATTGGTTGACCAACATCGATTTGGCATACTGAGGAGCCCTGAAATCCCGAGAATGCATTCTCTCATCAAATCTTGAGGTCGAGCCCATGAAGCAATTCAAGATCCTGATAATGGAGCCATATAAGGATCGAACCAATCAAATAGACCACATAACATCATTTGAGTCAATCGTGTGCTTACTAAAGATCATCGACATGTTGAAATGTTGTCTCTTCATTACCACACCGAGGGAGTAAACACTCGGGTGGTTCAACGGATTACCGTCAGAAGTACCACATCATTTGCTGATTTCAAGCAAATATTTGTGGTGCAATTTACAGCGCCTTAAAGACCCAGAAAACTTAATAGGCCCTCCTAAAAATTCACTAGGGACAGAGTGAAAGCCTTCACTAATTTATTACACACTTCCATAAGGAGATGTTGGAAGTACGGGACATAGAGCCAACACTTTCTCATGTCGTTCAAGCTCAAGAGGTGAATGACCTTTATGGTGTGCATTGGGTCTGTAGTGGTTCGAGAGTTGTTGGAGATGAAAAATAAGCATATATTGGTTCATGAGTATAAATTCAGTCTTCTTCCTCCATAGTACAAGCCTCTGCTCGTCGCCCGCTCAACCCTCTTAGACAAAGGGTAAATATCAAAACATGATTTGCGTCCTTCTACCTATCCTCAGTATGAAGATAGTTGACCATCCCGGCTTGATAGAACATATCACTAAGAAAGTCAGACCAAGTATATTGCCAACGACCGGCTATACATAATAAACCCGCTATTAAACCACATATATAGTACGAAGATATCTTCTTTGAGAGATCAAATAACTGAGATAGTGGGGGCTATTTAAAACAAAGTTTACTTTGAGAGCCCCTCTGTTTGCCCCCTCGAAGTAGAGCAGTGCTTATCTCTAAGATTCGAAGAATTACTATGCCTACCTTTTGGACAATGTGCTCAACATGAAGGAATGTTGACACCTTCGAGTAAGATCGAAATTTAACAAGTACGATTGAGGCTCATCATACCAAGAAGCCAATCTAGCTCAGGCATTGTAATCAACATATCAACCTCACCATTCGATGGGAGGGCAAAAACATCCTCATATGTGGCTTGAGAGATTGGTGGTTCTTGTGTCGCTGCGAAAGGTTGGGTTGATGGATTGGTGGACACGTTGGTCGGCTGAGCATTCTTCTACTTATTGTCAATGAGAAAAAAAGATGTTCCCACCTAATCCGCTAGCACAACTCATTTTCTCTTTTTAACGATAACTTTCTTATTCATCTCACCTTCTGGGAGGTATCGCTCCTTCAGTCTCTCGAAGGCTGCATAAATCAGATCTTAGTTAAGGACATCACTCGAGGGATTGGACACATTTTCAATCACAATGCTCGGAAGCGAACTGATTCAAACTAGGGGTCGTAGAGAAAATAAGGAATGGGAAGAGTCTCACCACTCCTTATTAATAAAAATTAAAGGCATGGAAATCAAGTAGATTTAATTATTGAATCATTATTTAACAATAAATGCAATATAATTTTTTTATCAAATTATTTCATTCTTATTGCAACTTCATTTTCAAGAAGAGAATTGAAAACTAAAATATGTATATAAAAAATGTGATTGTGTTGATCCCAAGGAGATCAAATGTCCAAAAGAAAAGAGTGTGACGAGAGAAGTCCCATAGACAGAAGAGCGTGAGGCTCACCTGTCTTGTCGAGTGAAGTTGTACAAACCAAAGACAGTAATTTCAAAGCAGACTGAGCCACGAGGAGGACAGAAAAATGACCAAATGATCAAAGCCCAAACCTTTCGGTCAGAAAAGAGGCAAAGAGGCGTTCGAACCAACCACTACAGGAAAGCTGGCCCAAGGGAAGATCCAGATCCTCACAATCCTCGATCATTCTGAGGATGTCTAGAGGTCCCTGACTAGTTATCAATGATCAATTGTCAAACTCGATAAACTAATTGACTCATATCGACCAAGCTTGCTGACTGAGCTAATCTCATCTTGTCAAGCAGATCTCAATCGATAGAGCTTGTCTTGTCGACTCAAAAACCAAGTAAGCTTAGTCGGCCAATTCAGACAACAGATGAATAACAAGATTGTCCATGTAAAATGCCAGAAATATCAGTATATACAATTTTAAAGCAAGGAAAAAAAATATAACATCATCATATTATATTATCTCCTTTATAAATAGACAGATTATTTCATGAATAAGACTGTATATTACCAGTCCTTATTTCTCACTCATCTCTCTTTCTCTTTCTTTACGCTCCATTTGTTAGGTGTGATTCACAAACAAATCATGATTCAACAATTATCAACTTATGTGCTTACACGTTAAAGCAAAATTAACTAAAATTTAACCACAGCATAGATATGCTAGAAGTTAAAAATTCATAAAATCTACTAAGAATTGCAGGTCTAAGCTCATTTCCTCCTNTAGCTGAGAAGACTGGTCAGGAAAATAATCAAGCTACGCAAAGTGAGAGGAAGCATGAGAAAAGCAACACTCTCAATACAGTTTCAGCCAGAAAATATTTTAGATGTCGCGATTTTGGACACATCTTTTTCTGTTGCTCAAAGAGTTGAGTTGTGTCCTTCACGGAGTAGGGTGCAGTGAAGGAAATGAGCGACGATGAGGTAGTTGAAGAACAGAGTACGGAGTATCAACTTTTACTGAACGAGAGCAAGATGTTGGTTGTTCGACGTGTCATTCAGATTGAAGCTACGAGGGAGCAGCAATGTAATACCCAGTTTTACTAGCTTTGTCAAAATAACGTGAAAATTTTGGCAATTTTGAAAAATATTCCAACTATCATCTCTCAGAATTCGACTGAGTTAATATAATAAAATTCCATATTTAGAATCATTCAAATTGATGATTACATCATTTATGAATTAAAAGCACATGTAAACTTATAAGCTTAATTAATCCCTTAATTATTTCCCTAATCTCATTTACCGTTCCCACCGACCTTATTATGTAGATCTCAACTGTTTGATGAAATCAAATGACTATGAGTCACTGTGGGGAGGATAAATAATGCATAGAAGACTTCGAATCCCATTCCACTCTTTCGATCTATCTCGGCTTCGTGTGCCTGGAAAGCTCCCGCGATAATGCTATAGTGTGGGCGCAACTTGGAAGGTAGATAGAGAGCCAAAAAATGCAAAGTGGGGTTATAGAGAGATTTATGTGAGTAGAAAATCCACTTTTANGGCTTTCCTTGTCATTATTCTCTTGCACTTTCTGCCATTATTAAGTTTTGGGGCTAAATTAGTAAGAAAATAAAAAACAAAGAAAGAGAAGAAATGAATTTTCTGTAAATGTTATTATTATGATGATGTCCAGTGAAATATGAATAACTAAGGCTATAACCAGGTTAGTTTTTGGGGGATTTACATAATTATCACCAACAAAATTAGAATTTACATAATAGAACATCTAAAGTTCATTGATTACATTACAAGGAGATGAATATTTTGTAAGCCAAGCTCCTCTAAGTTGTGGCCTGTTGAGTCAAATGGAAGAACTGAAGCCATGGGTGGCAAGCTCAAAGGTAGCATGTTTGGGGGTAAGGTTAAAAGTGGTGTCCATATAGGGCCAACGAATACTCCATCCAGTGAATCGTACGTCCGGACAAACGGTGAGAACCCAACCATATCACCGTGCATTTCACATGGCCAGATCCTAGCCATTGCCCGATCACAAACACCATAAACCAACCAGGCAGAATAATTTCTCTTAGAACAACTGTTAATTTTTCATTTAAGAGAACTCTACATACATACCATATAACTCTTATAGATTTGCAGAGCTTACACCTAAGTTCTACATTTATATTTACAAGACTTGGTGTCATCAATTTATGCATGCCAATGTATATTTAATCTATTTTTTTAAGAAAATAAGAGTGATATTTTTTATGTGTGAAAATCTTGATGCCAGATATGTAAATACATAAAAATTGTGTGATAAGAGCCATATAATTTCTTTGCATTTAAATATCTAACAAGTAAAAGTTCATGCTTACAAGAACATCATTTTTGCTTGAATTTCATTTCAATAATATGTAATTTTGATGTGCTTAGAAATACAAAATCAAAGTCTTACATGTTAGATGCCTATTATTCATGAGAATTGTGGCATGCAAGTACAGTCCCCTTCACAAATGACAAAATAAAATAAGATAAAAAGAGGGTGGTTCTCTAATTTATGGATTTACCTTGGGAATATGTGATTGTTCTTCTCTGAAGAAATCAACAGCAGCATAGAACTGAGGCACTATTACTGCACTGCACTCTTCTGTTGGCCCAAAATAATCAAAATAATATTGATTTGATTGAAAGCTGGAAGCACTGGGTTGCTGTGCCTCCACTCTAACCCTATTCAAGAAAGATCAGTCAAATATATAAATATTCATATTTATATATTTATATATTCATACTTTATAAGTCTAATTTTCCATAAAAGGTATGTAATTATAGCATTTTGCTGATTTCAGATAGAGCAGTGGAGTGCTTTGAAGTCAGGAATAAGTAATGAATACTATCACATTTTTATGAATGAGTTAGTAGAATAAATAACTTATTTTTATTTTTTTTCAATTTTAATAAGTTCTTCTGCCCAATATTTAAAAAAATAAAAAATAAAAATATTTAAATAGAAATATCTTGTGATATAATTATTATAGCCAATGCTTTTTTAGAATCAAATCAATGTTGAGGAAACTTATTTGAGATTTTAATTTATTATATAAAATAAATTAATATATTTTAAATTNAAATACAATTAATCTATTTAAGGGGTATTTACATCTCTGAAATAATTAAATATATAAGAAAAAAAATAAGAGAAAAGAAACACTAATCACTTCCATATATTCTGGTTAAGACATCGTGAAGTACTTAAAAAAATAAGAAAAAAAAATATATTAAGAAATTAAACATTATTAAATTCATTAAAAGATTAATGTAATATGTATTATTTAAGTTAAACACTAAAATAAACATAATGATTTTCATTTAATACTTTAAATTAAAATTATAGCAAATTAATAGTTTTTTTTATGCGGCATTTCGAATTAATTAGGCTTATAATTAAGAAAAAGATAGGATATTAATGCTTGAACGGAAGCATGCAAGGAGTTGGGGTGTGGACATAGAGTGGGAAAGAGAACAAATTGTACCCGTGTTCCATCTCTGAAATTCTCCTGTCACCTGAAAAAGGCCGAANGCTAAAATTTAACTAAAGCATAGATATGCTAGAAGTTAAAAATTCATAAAATCTACTCAGAACTGCAGGTCTAAGCTCATTTCCTCCTCATGAGCTGCATTTGTACATAGTTTTTTAAAGAGCTAACTTCAAAAANCTTCCATTATAGGACAATGCAAACTTGTAAAGTCTAAAAAGACATATTTATTTCTCTTAGAATCCTCATATCTTAGTTTATGTATTTCATTATTATTATATTCATAGACTGTCTGACAAGAAAATAATATGTATAATGACTCGATGTCCGGGCGATGCCGTGAATCCCATCACATTTTAGTGCATAATGGCGTGGTGTGATCCACATCATCATCTGGACATACCAACAGCCCATTTAGACTATTGTCCACACATGCAATCGTCGGGCATAATAATCCCTTATGATTTAAGTAACGATAAAACAAAGATTGAGAAGATGAAGAAAAGGGGGCAGTTTTTTTTAATTAAAAATAAAATATTATTTTAATAATTTCTAAGGTTTGCAAAATAATAAAAGAATAAAAAAAAAATATATTAAATAATCATCACCTGATCTCCTCTCCTTCTCTTCCATGCGGATTCTACACATCTACAAAGAACCCAAACACCCATTCATGCCTTCATTAATTAATAATAATAATAATAATTTAAAAAAAAAAAGAAAAAAAAGAAAAATATATTAAATTAAAATAAATTAAACCTGAAGACGGCTCTTAATATGAGAGAGCTGAATATGCGGGCATTTCATAAGCTCTCTAATTTGTTTAGGCGTAGCTTCTGCATTAAAATTATAATAATTTAAAGTAAGGAAAAAATAATTTCTTAAAAAAAAAAAGGAAAAAGATAATTAAATTACTTCTTGTTCCTCCGAGGACTGTCATGGCATCTTCGAAGAGCTGCTTGAGGTCGCCGGTCCAGTTGAAACGCGGCTTGCTAGAACGCACGTATGGCCGCACTTCTCCGCTGCTTCTGCGGTGAGCCATCGCTGTTCTCTCGTGCATGGAACAAAAGCTCACACACACACACGCACACACTCTCTCTCTCTCTCTCACGCTCAGCCTGTTTAAATAAACTCAATCACTCTCTCTCTATCTCTAGAGGGTGTTTGGCAGCATACATTTAANTCCCTCTCCCCCCCCCTCTCTCTCTCTCTCTTCCGCTCAGCCTGTTTAAATAAACTCTCTCTCTCTCTCTCTCTCCCGCTCAGCCTGTTTAAATAAACTCTCTCTCTCTCTCTCTCTCTAAGGGGTGTTTGGCAGCATACATTTAATTTAATAGGATTTAATCATAAATTTAACATAAATTCAACCAAACATAAAAAATATACAAATTAAATTTAAACCTCCATAAATTAAATTTTCTCGTGTTCTGTCTGATATTTACGTCACAATGGAGGCAGATCGTGGACAGACATCGACGAAGCGCCAAAAAATTAGATTTATCGGAGTTAAGTTTTATTTATTTTTTATGTTTTGCTGAATTTAAAATAAATTCATGCCTAAATCTTTTTAGTAATATGCTATGATTTATAAATAATAAATTTTAACATTTTTTAAGACATAAAAAATAAAATGAAAATGTTATGGTAATATTATTTATTTACTTATATGAATCAACATATTTGGCAAGTTAAACATGAACTTTTTGTAAATTATTAGCTTTTTGATGCCCCTCTCTCTTGCATTTTTATTACAAATTTATCTTTTTGAAGATAATATTTTTTCTAGCTTTTACATACTACAATAGATAATAGATAGGAGAAGGATGTAACAAGAAAGAAAAAATCATGCATATCAGCTAAGGGTATCTTTGGGGCAGCTTGTGCGTTTCAAGATAAACAGCTTATCCTGAAACGTGGCCCATGGGTGTCGACCCGCGGCCTGCGTTTAGTGTAAAAAATCCAAACGCGGCAAACAATATTTTAAAAAACGTGCAAACCAAACGGTTAGACAGCGTTTTCAAAAATGCTGCCCCACACGGGCCTTAAATATTTTAATATTTATATGAGCAAAAGATTTACCCTAATTCATATATATATATATNACACACTCTCTCTCTCTCTCCCGCTCAGCCTGTTTAAATAAACTCAATCACTCTCTCTCTATCTCTAGAGGGTGTTTGGCAGCATACATTTAATAGGATTTAACCATAAATTTAACATAAATCCAACCAAACATAAAAAATATATAAATTAAATCTAAACCTCCATAAATCAAATTTTCTCGTGTTCTGTCTCGTATTTACGTCGCAATGGAGACGGATCGGGGAAAGACAGCGGCGAAGCGCCAAAAAATTAGATGTAATGGAGCTTCGGAGTTGAGTTTTTTATTTTTATTTTTTAATGTTTTGCTGAATTTAAAATAAATTCATGCCTAAATCCTTTTAGTAATATGCTATGATTTATAAATAATAAATTTTAACATTTTTTTAAGACATTGTAATAAATAATTTGAAAATGTTATGGTAATATTGTTTATTTTCTTATATAATTTGTTAGATGTTGGACTAATTTATAAATCAAGCTAAAAAAATATAAATACTCGACTAATTTGCTTAAATTACATAGAATCAACATATTTGGCAAGTTCAACATGAACTTTTGGTAAATTATTAGCTTTTTGATGCCTCTCTCTCTCTCTCTCTCTCTCTCTCTCTCTTTTGCGCACACTTACATTTTTATTACAAATTTACCTTTTCTGAAGATAATATTTTCTCTAGTTATTACATACTACAATAGATAGGAGAAAGATGTAATAAGAAAGAAGAAATCATGCATATCAGCTAAGGTATGTTTGAGGCAACTTATGCGTTTCAAGATAAGCAGCTTATCCTGAAACGTGGTCCGCGGGTGTCGACCCGCGGCCTGCGTTTAGTGTAAAAAACCCAAACGCGACAGACAATATTTTCAAAAATGTGCAAACCAAACGGTTAGGCAGCATTTTCAAAAATGCTACCCCACACGGGCCTTAAATATTTTAATATTTATATGAGCAAAAGATTTACCCTAATTCATATATATATGAAAATAAATATAAATATATATTCACTTTCTTAAACTTAAAATAATACAATTAATCTATTTAAGGGGCATTTACATCTCTGAAATAATTAAATATATAAGAAAAAAAAATAAGAGAAAAGAAACGCTCATCCACTTTCATATATTCATGTTAAGACATTGTGAAGTAATTAAAAAAATAAGAAAAAATTATATATTAAGATATCATAATATTATTTGTTAAAAATTATATTTAGAAATTAAACATTATTAAAATTATTATAAGATTAATGTAATATGTATTATTTATGTTAAACACTAAAATAAACATAATGATTTTCATTTAGTACTTTAAATTAAAATTATGGCAAATTAATAGTTTTTTTTATGTGGCATTTCGAATTAATTAGGCTTATAATTAAGAAAAAAAGGTAGAATATTAATGCTTGAATGGAAGCATGCAAGGAGTTGGGGTGTGGACATAAGAGTGGGTAAGAGAACAAATTGTACCCGTGTTCCATCTCTGAAATTCTCCTGTCACCTGAAAAAGGCCGAAAAATTCGTCAGACCATCAAGAGCTTCTGGTTTTTTTCTGATGTGCTCTTAGTGGCATTGCTTTTGCTATATATATATCTATATATAACATATATATATATATATATATATATATATATATATATATATATATATATATATATATATGNTTTGTTACTTTAAATTAAAATTATAGCAAATTAATAGTTTTTTTTTATGTGGCATTTCGAATTAATTAGGCTTATAATTAAGAAAAAAAAAGTAGAATATTAATGCTTGAATGGAAGCATGCAAGGAGTTGGGGTGTGGACATAAGAGTGGGAAAGAGAACAAATTGTACCCGTGTTCCATCTCTGAAATTCTCCTGTCACCTGAAAAAGGCCGAANCATCTTTCAATTATGATGCTGTAGTTTTTTGGATGTTTAAATTTTATTTCACTTTGTAGTTTAATGACTCTTTTATATATTGGAAGTTTCTGAAACATTTTGTGGAAAGTAAAATAGAATGTTAATACCATACGACTGTAGTTCCCGCCTTAGTTAATTAAACCGTCGGGCTGCGTGGTGACACCAGTCATGTATGTATCAAGTTAACTCTACTTCACCTAAAGTAACGTTATAAATGCAAAGGCAATTGCTGACAACTGTACAAAATTATGTTGATTCGATATCCTATGGATTTTTTAGTTTCGTGGCAATATACACATTGATGTTCGAGGAGTGATTGTATTTAAAAGGGATATTGAATAAATTATTAGCTCGTGTGAATTCTTGCGTTTAGTTGAAATGCATAGGAAGCTCCTAAGTCAATCTGATCTCTGCATATAGTCCCTAAATGAATTCTCTATGTAGAATCACAATCACGACCTTAAAAATGTTGTAATGGCCTGAAGGCCAACCGACTTCTACCCTGATTGCTGTCTCTCAAGCAAGATTCAATTGTTCTTAGGCTAAATCGATTCCATTTTTTCTAGCACTAGTGGATTTGTTGAATCAGGCTCCATGATGATCCTTAGCTATTTGGCATCTTTGTCAAGTGTTAAGATTATCGAATAATCTTATAAATAATGTTTATAGAAAATCCTAAAAACACTTTATTGCATCTGTGACCTCACTACAGATATTGTAATTTTTAAAATACTCAGAAAATGCAAGATTTGCAATTCAATGCCTTGGTAAATTGCGTTTCTGATTTGTTTTGAGATTTATTCAGAAAGATCTTGTGGTATGAAAAGAAATAGTATTTGTTGCATTTTCTATAAACACTGTTCATAACCTTTTCATCCACATTTCTATCTATCGTTGAAGGAGTAGAAAAAAATGGGGGCATTTACATGCGTACCTGCAAATTATATATTTACATATCTAACACTTAAGCTTTATTTTTTTTATTCATTCCACTAATTTATTTCATATCACATCAAAAATATTATCATTTTAACTTATAAAAAGTGATGTTCACCTTTTCATGAAGTTGGCATGTATTTAAAAAATGCAGTTTTGGTGTTAAATATATAAATACATAGAAATTATGTGGCATGTATGTAAATCTTCCACAAATACTAAAAAAAAACCACTTTATTTTTTTTTTGTTTGTATCTCCTGCATATAAAGCTGTTCCTTCGGAACCATATAATCACCCCCACCTTAAATCCTCCCTTCAATTCATCGAAGTTTATCGCACACTTCGACCATCATATTTTTCTCTCGGCGCATTTACATATAGGCTAACCTTCCTATTAACTTACATATCGAGCATCTAAACTTTATTTATATTTATAGCACCCAAATCTTTCATATCACATCAAAAATGCCTTCATTTTTAATTTTTCAAAAGTAAAATACACCTTTTCATCCATACGTAAGTTGGCATGTATCTAAGAATTGAAGTTTATGTGTTACATATGTAAATGCATAAGAATTGAATGGTATGTATGTAAATCTTTTCTTTTCTCGAAAAATTATTACGTGTTGACCGCATGTCCGGAAGTCCGGAAGAAGATCCTGATGCGATCATACCGCCGTGTGTCACACAACGGCCTATCCGTATCATCGCCCAGACATGCGTAACGGCACATGATAATATCTTCATTTTCTCAAATCTTTGAAGATGTATGGTTCTAATGCAAAGCATAATCTCCAGGTAGTGATACTGTTGGAATTATTGCCTCTTTCCGGCTTACCACCTGAGTCTTTAATGGTTGGTGTGTCAGTACTTCCATGTGAATTTGTCCTCACAAAGCCGAGACTCGCCATTAAACCTCTGGCCATTAATGCAGAAAGAAACAAAGGCAAAGCGTCAGATCTAAATCATCGCCCCCACCATTAGTTCCTTCTATCCTCGCATTTATTGTAGCAAGCACAGATTTTGGTTCTTTTTATTCATCATTCGCTCTCTGCATTTGTTCTATGTAATCTTCATAGCAACGGAGCAGACAAAAGGGGAGCCTCAACGTGTTTGCTGTGCAAAAACTAAGAAGTGAGTTTTAAATTCTGTACTTCTGTTGAATGCCAGTATGAACGAGTAAAGTCTCAAAATAATCATTTTAGTTCCAGAATTTATAAAAATGTAAGATTAATCCCTTTACTCTTTTAATGTGGGCTGCAATAGTTCCAGCGAGGACTTATTTAATCCATCCTGGGATTAAATTGATACTTTTTTGTTTCCTGTATGAACATATGATAAGTCTCATTTCGGATGCAGTTTTAGAAAGTCAAAATTAATCCTCTAAGATGACTCTTTGAGGAGAGAAAATATTAAGTACGGTAAACCGGACGTGCGGTTGAACTCATGGCATTGCGCTATCGACACACCGTCGTCCGGATGCGGTCATCTCTCTCCTTTTAGCCCACTTTAAAAAGGGTCTCGGAATTAAATTGATAATTTTATAGATTCTAGGATTAAAATGAACATCTAAAGAAAACCCGGGACCATTTTGATATTTTTTCTTTGTTANTGCTATCGACACACCGTCGTCCGGACGCGGTCATCTCTCTCCTTTTAGCCCACTTTAAAAAGGATCTCGGAATTAAATTGACACTTTTATAGATTCTAGGATTAAAATGAACATCTAAAGAAAACCCGGGACCATTTTGATATTTTTTCTTTGTTATGAATGTATGATGAGTCTGGTTCCTGATGCATTTTCAGGTCAATTTTGAATTTTGTGATGACATTTTTGAAGGCAATGATGATCTCCAGTAGCTTTTGTTGATCTGATCTGAGGGGGAGGGGGGGAAAGGCTTTAAATGCTTCAAAGGAGAGACAGTTGCTTTTCCAGTTCTTTGCAGTGCGCCTCTTTTTATGGGAACAGTTTCCTGAAATAGACCTATCGCTGCACTTTATGTGTGTTCTTTCTATTTCAATGAGAAGCTTCATGTGAAAGAAGTAATGGAGATTTAGCTGTATTGAATGCTTAATTACTTGGAAGAATTTGGCTTTGAGCTATTTGTGGGAATCTTTTGTGCTCTCTCACAATTAGAAAATGTCATGAGAGCCTCTGTAAAACTTTTATTTGCAGTTTTGAAGCCTTCTTTTTATATATATATATATATATTTTACTTTTTTGGGTTTAAATAATGTAAAATTTAGCCTTCAACATTCC
Source organism: Phalaenopsis hybrid cultivar (assembly GCA_002079205.1). Classification (NCBI taxonomy): domain Eukaryota; kingdom Viridiplantae; phylum Streptophyta; class Magnoliopsida; order Asparagales; family Orchidaceae; genus Phalaenopsis; species Phalaenopsis hybrid cultivar. Next base: position 369,693 of record JXCR01147752.1, read on the forward strand.
TGATTTGATGTCCATGGAAGTTTTTTTTTTGCAATTTTGAATTTTGTTGAACTTTGCATGGCTTGAAAAAGTATTTTCATGATTGATTGATGGCTTGTGGGCATTGTTGACCGCTATGTATTTAGGGAAAAGGCAGTGGANGCAATTTTGAATTTTGTTGAACTTTGCATGGCTTGAAGAAGTATTTTCATGATTGATTGATGGCTTGTGGGCATTGTTGACCGCTATGTATTTAGGGAAAAGGCAGTGGAAACAGTTTTTGTTTACTTGTGAATGGGTTTAAAAATTGGATTGGACCGGGGAGTTTGACCGATTCAATTGTGAACCGGCCCTACTGAACTTCAAAATTTCTTTTAGGTAGAACGAGAAATAACTAGGGATTGAAGTGTAAACTTGTTAAATCTTGAACATCTTATGATAAATTGCAACCGATCTACTTTGTAGATTGGGGGAAATCATGTTATTTAGCTGTTTTTGTGCGTCTTTTGACCATTCTTTTATGTATTTGTTCCATGGTGCAAATTGACTTGTAAATATATGGTATAGTTTTAATTGAATCTTCTAAATATTTGGTGTAGTTTTAATAAACCCAAAACTTGAGTGGTAATTTTAAAATTAAATAAATATGTTAATATTTTTATTTTATTATTGTACATTAGGAATGTGCCACTGCTGATCCCGGAGAGATCTAGCAATACGGAAGAAACGAGTATGATGTAGGCCACACATACAAAAGATTGTTAGACCCACTTGTTCGATCAAGTGAAATTGTTCGAGTTAAAGCTAGTAATGCCAAAATTGACCGAGCAATTTGGAGGGCAGAAAGATGACCAAATGATTCAGCATCAAACCATTGGTCAAAAAGAGCCAAAAAAACATCCAAGTCAATTATTACAGGAAAGCTGATTCGATGAAACATTCAGTCTCACCAGTTATTAAGGATCAACAACAACACTCGATCAACCAATTGATTAATGCTAACCAAGCTCAGTTGATCGAGCTGATCTTTTTGACCCAAAATCAATTAAGCTTAGCTGGCCGACACCGAGAGCAATTGAATGACATTTTTATCTATGTAAAATACTTGTAATAACCTAATACATGCCCCTTTAAAGCAGTGACAGTATAACATCAACATGTTATACAATCTCCCCTATAAAAAAGAAGATCATTTTATGAATAAAACATAACCTATTGCTATTTGTTACCATATTGTCACCTCCCAAAAGAGTTCTTAAGAGAGGTAGGCAGCCCAGAACTTAAATACTGCTTTTCGGCCCTACATTTAGCCGATGTGGGACTATTTGTTCGTGACATTCTCCTCCACCCAATCACGTGACGCCCTCGTCACAGATCGGCTCCACCGAGGGTCTCACTGGACCATGGAGAGTCCACACACCTGGCAGACAGTAGTCTGCTCTGATACCACATCTTGTCACCTCCCAAAAGAGCCCTTAAGAGAGGTGGGCAGCCCAGGACTTAAATACTGATTTTCGGCCCTACACCTAGCTGATGTGGGACTATTTGTCCGTGACATTGTTCACTCCCCTCTCTTTCTCTCTCTCTCTATCTCTCATTATGCTTTCTTTCTTGGGTGTAATTCACTGACAAATCAGGATTTAACATCTTAAAAGGTGCAATGAGCGTGAATCATGCCACAAACAAGAAGAGAAGTAGTCCAACGAGAAGAAACCCATAACAGAAACACCGACAACATAAAGTGTGTTGGAGTGTTCGTAGCCCAACATATCCAACAGTTGAACAAATGTTGGATGTCATCCGAGACGCACTGACTCGAGGAAAAGATCAGCAACCTGAAAAGAAGAATTAGCGCCCAACGCCAAAAAAAGGCCCCCTAAGTTTGAGAAAAGAAGGTGACTCCCATTACTTTGATAGTGCTAAGTTCGTAGGGGTTGACCAACATCGACTTGGCATACTGAGGAGCCCTGAAATCTCGAGAATGCATTCTCTCAGCAATTCTTGAGGTCGAGCCTACGGAACAATTCAAGATTCTGATAATGGAGCCATATAAGGGTCGAACCAATCAAATAGACCACATAACATCATTTGAGTCGATCATGTGCTTACTAAAGATCATCGACATGCTGAAATGTTGTCTCTTCATTACCACACCGAGGGAGTAAACACTCGGGTGGTTCAACGGATTACCATCAGGAGTACCACATCATTTGCTGATTTCAAGCAAATATTTGTGGTGCAATTTACCAGTGCCTTAAAAACCCAGAAAAAACTAACAGGCCCTCCTAAAAATTCGCTAGGGACAGAGTGAAAGCCTTCACTAATTTATTGCACACTTCCATAAGGAGATGTTGGAAGTACGGGACCCAGAGCCAACACTTTCTCATGTCATTCTAACTCAAGAGGTGAATGACCTTTATGGTGTGCATTGGGTCTGTAGTGGCCGAAGAGTTGTTGGAGATGAAAAATAACCATATATTGGTTCATGAGTATAAATTCAGTCTGCTTCCTCCATATTACAAGCCTCCGCTCGTCGCACGCACAAGAGGACCCCCTTAGACAAAGGGTGAATATCAAAACATGATTTGCGTCCTTCTACCTATCCTCGGTATGAAGATAGTTGACCATCCCGGGACCATAGGGCGCTTGATAGAACATATCACTAAGAGAGTCAGACCAAATATATTGCCAACGACCGGCTATACATAATAAACCCACTATTAAACCACATATATAGTACGAAGATATCTCCTTTGAGAGATCAAATAACTGAGATAGTGGGGGCTATTTAAAACAAAGTTTACTTTGAGAGCCCCTATCTCTGCCCCCTCGAAGTAGAGCAGTGCTTATCTCTAAGATTCGAAGAATTAATATGCCTACCTTTTGGACAATGTGCTCAACATGAAGGAATGTTGACACCTTCGAGTAAGATCGAAATTTAACAAGTACGATTGAAGCTCATCATACCAAGAAGCCAATCTAGCTCAGGCATTGTAATCAACATATCACCCTCACCATGCGATGGGAGGGCAACAACATCCTCATATGTGGATTGAGAGATTGGTGGTTCTTGTGTCGCTGCGAAAGGTTAGGTTGATGGATTGGTGGACAGGTTGGTCTGCTGACCATTTCTCTACTTATTGTCAATGAACAAATAAGATGTTCCCACCTAATGCGCTAGCACAACTCCTTTTCTCTATTTAACGATAACTTTCTTATTCATCTCACCTTCTGGGAGTTATCGCTTCTTCAGTCTCTCGAAGGTTGCATAAATCAAATCTTAGTTAAGGACATCACTCGATGGATTGGGCACATTTTCAATCACAATGCTCGGAAGTGAACTGATTCAAACTAGGGATCATAGAGCAAATAAGGAACGGGAAGAGTCTCACCACTCCTTATTTATAAAATTAAAGGCATGGAAATCAAGTAGATTTAATTATTGAATCATTATTTAACAATAAATGCAATATAAGTTTTTTTATCAAATTATTTTATTCTTATTGCAGCTTCATTTTCAAGAAGTAAGAGAATTGTAAACTAATATATATATATATATATATTTGTGTTGATCCCAATGAGATCTAATGGTCCAAAAGAAAAGGGTGGACGGAGAAGGCCCATAGCAGAAGAGCGTGAGGCTCACCTGTCCTGTCGAGAGAAGTTGTACAAACCAAAGACAGTAATTCCAAAGCTGATTGAGCCACGAGGAGGACATAAAAATGACCAAATGATCAGAGCCCAAACCTTTCGGTCAGAAAAGAGGCAAAGAGGAGTTCGAACCAACCACTATAGGAAAACTGGCCCGAGGGAAGATCTAGATCCTCAGCATCCTCGATCATTCTGAGGATGTCTAGAGGTCCCTGACCAGTTATCAATGATCAACTGTTAGACTTGATAAACAAATTGACTCATATCGACCAAGCTCGCCAACTGAGCTGATCTCATATGGCCAAGTAGATCTCAGTCGATAGAGCTTATCTTGTCGGCTCAAAATCAAGTAAGCTTTGTCGGCCAATTCAGCCAACAGATGAATAACAAGCTTGTCCATGTAAAATGCCAGAAATATCATAGTATATACAATTCTAAAACGGAGACAAAAATATAACATCATCATATTATATTATCTCCTTTATAAATAGGCAGATTATTTCATGAATAAGACTATATATTACCAGTCATTATTTCTCACTCATCTCTCTTTCTCTTTCCTTAAGCTCCATTTCTTAGGAGTGATTCACAAACAAATCATGATTCAACAATTATCAACTTATGTGCTTACACGTTAAAGCGAAATTAACTAAAATTTAACTAAAGCATAGATATGCTAGAAGTTAAAAATTCATAAAATCTACTAAGAATTGCAGGTCTAAGCTCATTTCCTCCTCATGAGCTGCATTTGTACATAGTTTTTTAAAGAGCTAACTTCAAAAAATAAATAAAAATAAAATTTAGAACAAGATAATTAACTCTAAGGAAATGATAGGGAGAGATCTAGATTAATTTTATTAGCTCTGACAGGCAAAGATAAAGTCAAGGACAGCTGCAATTCATCACCTTCTTCTTGTTCTTCCCCCTTCATGCTTTCCTTGTCATTATTCTCTTGCACTTTCTGCCATTATTAAGTTTTGGGGCTAAATTAGTAAGAAAGTAAAAAAGAAAGAAAGAGAAGAAATGAATTTTCTGTAAATGTTATTATTATGATGATGGTCAATGAAATATGAATAACTAAGGCTATAACCAGGTTAGTTTTTGGGGGATTTACATAATTATCACCAACAAAATTAGAATTTACATAATCGAACATCTAAAGTTTATTGATTACATTACAAGGAGATGAATATTTTGTAAGCCAGGCTCCTGTATGTTGTGGCCTGCTGAGTCAAATGGAAGAACTGAAGCCATGGGTGGCAAGCTCAAAGGTAGCATGTTTGGGGGTAAGGTTAAAAGTGGTGTCCAGATAGGGCCAACGAATATTCCGTCCAGTAAATCATACGTCCGGACAAACGGTGAGAACGCAACCATATCACCGTGCATTTCACATGGCCAGATCCTAGCCATTGCCCGATCACAAACACCAGAAACCAGACAGAATAATATCTCTTAGAACAACTCTTAATTTTTCATTTAAGAGAACTTTACATACATCCCATATAACTCTTATAAATTTGCAGAGCTTGCACCTAAGTTCTACATTTATATTTACAAGACTTGGTGTCATCAATTTATGCATGCCATTGTATATTTAATCTATTT
>JXCR01147752.1:385289-408675 GCA_002079205.1 Phalaenopsis hybrid cultivar
CTGCTCTCTCTGAAAATTCCTCCTGCCCCCATCCATGCAGAACTCAGCCAGACCAATAAAAGCTCCTCCTGCCACTTTCCCTCCCCCATAAATATTATTCATTCATTCACACACACACACACACATATATATATATATATATATATATATAATGTCAAAAAAATACAAGTTTTTGGGATTGCAACATACTTTGCTTGATAGCATAGTTTTAATAGTATTTAGGCCTGAGTTTAAGTTAAATCTAATCAAATATTCCAAAAAAATAAAAAAAATTAAGTTCAAGGTTCCCTTAGATCAAATTTTTGTATGTTTCATCGCTTTCAAGTGTGTTGTGTATCTTTAATGAGGTAAATCAAGATTTAATAAATTCAATTGCGCAAAGGATTTATTCTATTGTTGCTCGAACTGTGTTGAGAGCTACATCTCTGCTGCAGGTTTTACTGGATTTAATAAATCTTATTTAATATAAATTCACATTACAGCTAAAAAATATCGTATTTATCTCTCAATGTGTGTGGGATCATTTTTAATTAAGATTATCATTAGTAGCTCCCTCTCATAGACTTATAGTCACAAACAACAACTCTTAATTACAGTTATAAGAAAAGAGATTATCAATTTTAATCAATAAGACATGGTGGTAGTGATGATCTGATCATGATCTCATGATTCTATCAGCCTCATCAAACCATGTACTAGTTTGTTTACTCGACAAAACTGATTGACCAAATCTAACCTAAGAATCTCTATCAATAATCATGAGTAATATTCTAAGAAGAACTTATATAGTTGAATTAAGAATTGATTAAGTGGTCAATTTTAGATTGTCTTTGGCTATCAAATGCATCAAACAATGCCCTAAGCAATTTTAGATTGAATTTTTCCATATTTACCATATAATATGCGAATTTTATGACTTATCACTAAACCATAAATAATCCATCATTTTTTGCAAAAAATAAAGTTTTAAGTTTGGCTCATTTAACTTAATATTTAATATGACATTGAATTTCTTGTGATTTAGACTTGACATATGGCTTATTTGAAGGAGCTTCTCCATTGAGCGAAACTTCTTTAAAAGTCATATCTGCGAAACATACATAATCGTCTGTGACCTAAAACAGTGAAAGATTATCGTTATGTTAAAACAACTTCGTGAGATTCTGTTTTACCAAACGAAAATAAACCCATGCACCAATGTTCACTGCAATATAACGAAACTTCACTGTCTTCTCAAACGAGGCCTTAGAGATGATTCTCACAGTTAACTAAATGTGAAAGTTAATTTTTCTCTAAGCATAGAGCAATATAAATATCATTTTTTTTTAATATTTTAGAATAAATTTAATTAATTTATTTTGCATTAATTTAAAATTATTTTAACCTAAGTTTGTTAAAAAAATATCAGAAGAAAATGTTTTTGAGACAGTACAATAAATATGGTCCCGGATTTCGGATCCGTTTTGTGGTAAACGGGTCTTGCTCAAAGTCATAAAGTTTCCGTATTGAGAAAGTAATGGAGAAAAGATATATCTGCAAATGATAAATTACAAAAAAGGACATTAAATTTTACGTATATTATTATTATTTTTATTTTCTTCTGTTAAAAACTGATTTTCCACCTGTCCCTATTCATTAGCGGGTAGCAGAGATTCAAATTGACAGAAGGAATGATGGAATTTTCTGCAGAGGAATGATGGTTTGGTCCACTTTGTAATTTGTTTTTATTTATTTTTTTATTTTTTATTGTTTTAATTTTGGAAAAAATGGATTTTAATGCAAACGTATTTACATATATTACACCTAGATTTAAGTTCTTACATTGATATTTGATGCCATGCAAAAATCATTGGTATCACATCAAAATTATTATTATTATTATTTTTTATTTTAGGAGGTGAGATATATTTTTTGGTGTATAGGTGAGATGAGAGGTTTGTAAAAAACTAAAAAATTAGGTGTGGATATGCAAATATGCAGTTATCGTCTTATTTGTATTTATTTGTTAAAATTATTTGTGATGAGTGCTAGAAAATTTGTGATGGTAGGGGAATAGATTATCGTGTTAGCTTGGTAAAAGGTTTAACATGCATTCGGAAAAGAGAAAACAACTAATAATAACATCAAAAGTTTTTACGTGAAAAATTATGGGGCACGACCGGTTNATTTATTTTTTATTGTTTTAATTTTGGAAAAAATGGATTTTAATGCAAATGTATTTACATATATTACACCTAGATTTAAGTTCTTACATTGATATTTGATGCCATGCAAATCATTGATATCACATCAAAATTATTATTATTATTATTATTTATTTCAGAAGGTGAGATATATTTTTTGGTGTATGGGTGAGATGAGAGGTTTGTAAAAAACTAAAAAATTAGGTGTGGATATGCAAATATGCAGTTATCGTCTTATTTTTATTTATTTTTTTAAAATTACTTGTGATGAGTGTTGATAATTTGTGATGGTAGAGAATTATATTATCATGTTAGCTTGGTAAAAGGTTTAACATGCGTTCGGAAAAGAGAAAACAACTAATAATAACATCAAAAGTTTTTACGTGAAAAATTATGGGGCACGACCGGTTGAAAAATTTCACTATAAAGAGATGATTACTGTTGCGACCACTTGTCACGTACACGGGAAAACGTTTATTAGGCTTCCCAAGTTAAACTGTTGATGTGCTTATAAATATGTTGCTAGAAAGGGGTGGCGACCGATAGCGATTGACGACGGTATGTCAGTGGTGGTTGACGGTGGTTGTCGGTGATCGAAGGCGGACGGTGGTGATCGACGGAGATTGACAGTGATCAACGATGGTCGGTAGTTATAGACAATGGTCGGCGGCGGTAGACAATGGTCAGTGGTGGTTGACGGAGGACGGTGATAGTTGATGCCGGTCAACAACGGTGGGGTTGGACTTTAGCTTATTCTCAATGCTTGAAACTATTTCTCATATCTCAAACTCTCTCCCTCCTCATAAGAAAGCTGAGGCTCTATTTATAGTGTTATCGGTGCAATTAATACAGAAATATGAATCACTTTGTTCGGACGGTCCGAAGACCTTTATTCAATCAGACGGCATTTGATGGACATTTGAGTACTTTAATGGTGTTATAATTGAGCAATTTTAGGCTCGTTGGATTTTTCTTGTTGGGACGTTGGGTAGGACTATAAGTTTGCCATATTCGTCATTCGTTTGACCTTCTAAATATGCCCGAAAAACTTTCAAAAGTGGTTTAACGACTTGAATTGAGCTTGATTTGACTCATATTAAACTACTTTTGATACCAGTGGATCCGTCTTGTTGAGCCGATCAGTTTGAATTTAAGTTTGCCAAAATCAGAGCTCTCTGTATGACTTTTTATCAATGTCTAAATATTTCTTGCTCAAAACATTACCTCAAGATCCACATTATATCTCAAGATTCGTGCATGAAGTCGTAAATTTATTGATGACATGCCAACCTCAAAATAATTATAGATTATAAAAAAAATTATAAATATTTCTTAAATTTTACATATTTTATATTTAGTTTTTAGAGAGAATAAAATTAAANTTTTCACTATAAAGAGATGATTACTGTTGCGACCACTTGTCACATACACGAGAAAATGTTTATTAGGCTTCCCAAGTTAAACTGTTGACGTGCTTATAAATATGTTGCTAGAAAGGGGTGGCGACCGATAGTGATTGACGACGTTATGTCAGTGGTGGTCGACGGTGGTTGTCGGTGATCGAAGGCGGACGGTGGTGGTCGACGAAGATTGACAGTGATCAACGATGGTCGGTAGTGATAGACAAAGGTCGGCGGCGGTAGACAATGGTCAGTGGTGGTTGACGGAGGACGGTGATAGTTGATGACGGTCAACAACGATGGGGTTGGACTTTAGCTCATTCTCAATGCTTGTAACTCTTTCTCATATCTCAAACTCTCTCCCTCCTCATAAGAGAGCTGAGGCTCTATTTATAGTGTTATCGGTGCAATTAATACAGAAATATGAACCACTTTGTTCGGACGGTCCGAAGACCTTTATTCAATCAGACGGCGTTTGATGGACATTTGAGTGATTTAATGGTGTTATAATTGAGCAATTTTAGGCTCGTTGGATTCTTCTTGTTGGGACGTTGAATAGGACTATAAGTTTGCCATATTCGTCATTCGTTTGACCTTCTAAATATGCTCGAAAAACTTTCAAAAGTGGTTTAACGACTTGATTTGAGCTTGATTTGACTCATATTAAACTACTTTTGATACCAGTGAATCCATCTTGTTGAGCCGATCAGTTTGAATTTAAATTTGCCAAAATCAGAGCTCTCTGTATGACTTTTTATCAATGTCTAAATATTTCTTGCTCAAAATATTACCTCAAGATCCACATTATACCTCAAGATTCGTGCATGAAGTCGTAAATTTATTGATGACATGCCAACCTCAAAATAATTGTAGACCATAAAAAAAATTATAAATATTTCTTAAATTTTACATATTTTATATTTAGTTTTTAGAGAGAATAAAATTAAAGTCAATTTCATAATCATAAGTCAACTTCTTATTTTGATGGATGTGAAATATAAAAGTTGTGCAATGTATCAATCATAATAGTCTTGAGAACTATTTTGCATCGTCCCTTTGAGTGCAGAATGATTATGGTGACACAAATTTTAATTATATGAAATAATTATAAATACTAATACTGATATCTTTTGGATAGTTAAAGATATTATAATTATTAAAACTAATAATTACATATATAACACTCAATTATTATGTATATATATCAAATACCTAAACTTTAATTTTAGATATATGCCCTCTTACTTATAGGAAGAAAGTTATATTCAATTTTTTAAAAACTAAAATAATAATATTTTTTATTTTATATAGTTTTTTTTTTGTGATTTAAATGTACATAATAAAATTTGGGTGCAATATATAAGAAATGGGCGGTATGTATGTAAACACCTTTTTAAAACATCGGATATTTACATAAGAGTGTAAAAGAGCCGAACATGAGTGAGCCCAGACTCAGCTTGTGTAACTATTGTTCGTGTTCGGCTCGTTTATNCAATACTGATATCTTTTGGATAGTTAAAGATATTATAATTATTAAAAAAAATAATTACATATATAACACTCAATTATTATGTATATATATCAAATACCTAAACTTTAATTTTAGATATATGCCCTCTTACTTATAGGAAGGAAAGTTATATTTAAAATTTTTAAAACTAAAATAATAATATTTTTTATTTTGTATAATTTTTTTTTTGTGATTTAAATGTACATAATAAAATTTGGGTAAAATATATAAGAAATGGGCGGTATGTATGTAAACACCTTTTTAAAACATCAAATATTTACATAAGGGTGTAAAAGAGCCGAACATGAGTGAGCCCAGACTCAGCTTGTGTAACTATTGTTCGTGTTCGGCTCGTTTATATTTTAAACACAAAAAAAGAATGTGTTTGACTCCTTTGTTCAGCGAGCCGAACACGAGTTGTTCGCTAACAAAAAGTTATTTTGACAACCCTAGTTACGAGCCGTAGTTTACTAATGGTTGGGGTGAGATTTAAATTTTATTATTTGTATTAAATCATCATTTAAATATAATTTAATTTATTTTTATTATATTTTTTAATTAATAATTTTGATTGATTATAAATTTTTGTAGCCTTGTAGCCAAATCGTGCGGAACATAAGTATCAAACGAATCGAATACGAACTTTTTAACGAGTCGAATACGAACGGTTTTCGAAGAACTATTTCATATCATATAAAAAATATCATAATTTTAAGTTTTAAAAGTGAAATAAGGTGGCATGAATGTAAAAATGAGTTTAAATGTTCGAAATGTAAATATAAAAGAATTGAGTGGCATGTAAGTAAATCTTCCTAAAAATTACTCTCGCTCCAACTTTATGGCGGTTCATGATTAGAACGTGAAATTAATTGTAGAAAAAGAATGCTCTAAATATTATCATTCTTCGTGACTACTTTCTGATTATAAAGTGGAGTCAACCAGGTAAAGATGATTGCTTACTTGAGAGTATAGAAGGAGGCCAAATGAACTTGACTTGATAACTAACTAGAGGTGGAGAGAATATTACGTGCGGAGTTAGATGCATCGAGTACAACAAAGTTGCACATGTTATACATTTCGTTGTATATCGAGATTGTACAACATGTACAGCCTCGTTGTATACATATAATTTTTTTACCTTGCTCATATAATGTTGCTTAGAGTCATTGGAGCTGCCAATGCATCATTTCGTCACACTAAAAAGCTTATTTTTTTTGTTTTACAATGGGGTCTCTTTATAGCGTGAGGTTTGACGTTGATTCTAATGAAAATATTCTATATCTATGCGTATTCTTCACGTGTTATTAACTTTTATATAGAGAACGAATTATTACCCTTCGTCTATTCTGTAAACTCATATATATCTAATGTTTTGGCATATCGAGATTCCCAGACTCAAGCAAGGCTTGGGTTATGTTAGGAGAGTGTGCCCTCACTATGTCTCTAGTTACACCATTACTAGCTAACTTTAGATTATCGTGATTTTGAATGTGAAATAGAGTTCAATAAAAGGGAACAAACATAATATTTGAGGGTGTTGTCCAATCCACAATTGATCCCAATAAGAATGCAAGATAAGAGTTTGTGAATGTATACAACAAATGAGAAATGCAATGCTCCTTCAAATCAAATCATTTTTTTTTTAATATTTTTCCACTAATGTACAAATCAAGAGAGATAAGACAACAAAACATAATATGTAAAACAATAGGTGAGGGTAGAAATTCACACAAAAATAATCAAACACAAAATATTTATGTGGTTCGACGTTAAATTGATTTGCTTATATCCACGGGAAGAGAGATTCCACCAGCACCGAATCGGGAGAAACAAAAGACAGCTTAGCGTTACAACTCAACATTTTCTCTCCATACTCCTCTCATAAGCCCTAAGTCTTTTTTTTATAGATGAGACTTAGAGCATATAAAGAAAGAAACCAAAAAAAGGAACAAATCAAATAAATAAACTAATTAAATAGAAGTCATAAATACAACAATCTCCACCTTATCTCTTACTTCTAGATAAGTGAGAGATGACCAACTGAGCTCTAACTTCAAATTCACTGAACAAAAAGAGTGGCATGCGTACCCCCCTCTCAAAGAAATCAAGTCTCACGCAATTCTTCAAAATGCCCAACTGAGCCAGTCATAAGCTTGGATTTTCACCAAATTTCAACATCAAGTGAATTTTTGGACTGGTAGTGAGCATGTCCGCCAGATTTTGCTTTGTATCTATCTTCTTCAATAGNAGAAATGTAAATATAAAAGAATTGAGTGGCATGTATGTAAATCTTCCTAAAAATTACTCTCGCTCCAACTTTATGGCGGTTCATGATTAGAATGTGAAATTAATGGTAGAAAAAGAATACTCTAAATATTATCATTCTTCATGACTACATTCTGATTATAAAGTGGAGTCAAGGAGGGAAAGATGATTGCTTACTTTAGAGTATAGAAGGAGGCCAAATGAACTTGACTTGATGACTAACTAGAGGTAGAGAGAATATTACGTGCGGAGTTAGATGCATCGAGTACAATAAAGTTGCACATGTTATACATTTCGTTGTATATCGAGATTGTACGACATGTACAACCTCGTTGTATACATATAATATTTTTACCTTGCTCATATGATGTTGCTTAGACTCATTGGAGCTGCCAATGCATCTCTTCGTCATACTAAAAAGCTTATTTTTTTTGTTTTACAATGGGGTCTCTTTATAGCGTGAAGTTTGATGTTGATTCTAATGAAAATATTCTAACTCTATACGTATTCTTCACGTGTTATTAACTTTTATATAGAGAACAAATTATTACCCTTCATCTATTCTGTAAACTCATATATATCTAATGTTTTGGCATATCGAGATTCCCAGACTCAGGCAAGGCTTGGGATATGTTAGGAGAGTGTGCCCTCACTATGTCTCTAGTTACACCATTGCTAGCTAACTTTAGATTATTGTGATTTTGAATGTTAAATAGAGTTCAATAAAAGGGGACAGGTATAATATTTGAGGGTGTTGTCCAATCCACAATTGATCCCAATAAGAATGCAAGATAAGAGTTTGTGAATGTATACAACAAATGAGAAATGCAATGCTCCTTCAAATCAAATCATTTTTTTTTTAATATTTTTCCACTAATGTACAAATCAAGAGAGATAAGACAACAAAACATAATATGTAAAACAATAGATGAGGGTAGAAATTCACACAAAAATAATCAAACACAAAATATTTACGTGGTTCGACGTTAAATTGATTCGTTTATATCCACGGGAAGAGAGATTCCACCAAAACCGAATCGGGAGAAACAAAAGACAACTTAGGGTTACAACTCAACATTTTCTCTCCATACTCCTCTCATAAGCCCTAAGTCTTTTTTTTTATGGAAGAGACTTAGAGCATAAAAAGAAAGAAACCAAAAAAAGGAACAAATCAAATAAATAAACTAATTAAATAGAAGTCACAAATACAACAATCTCCACATTATCTCTTACTTCTAGATAAGTGAGAGATGACCAACTGAGCTCCAACTTCAAATTCACTGAACGAAAAGAGTGGCCTACGTACCCCCCTATCAAAGAAATCAAGTCTCACGCAGTTCTTCAAAATGCCCAACTGAGCCAGTCATAAGCTTGGATTTTCACCAAATTTCAGCATCAAGTGAATTTTTGGACTGGTAGTGAGCATGTCCGCCAGATTTTGCTTTGTATCTATCTTCTTCAATAGAACATTGTCTTTTTCAATCAAGTCCTGAAAAAAATGGTATCTTACATCAATGTGCTTGGTACAAACAAGATGAACTAAATTTGTATCCAAGAATATTGCACTCTAAATGTCAAAGAAAACTCTTGATCAACACACAAGTCATCCAATAGACCCTACATCCATATTGCTTCATCCATTGTCTCTATGATTGTCATGTACTCCACCTCCACAACAGACAAAGTAATAGTAGACTAAGGAAATGCCTTCCAGCTGACTAGACCTTTTGCCAATGTGAATAAATAATCCATCTTAGATCTTCACATATTCTTATCACTTGTATAATCTGAGTCAGTGTAGCCTCCACATAAATTTACAATAGATGACTGCCTCTGGTAAGACTTGGGGTGAATAAATAAAGTGTGTGAGTGAAAGGTGCATGGTAGTGTGAATGAGGTATGGGGTGTGAATGACCAAGGCACCTAGGGTCTTTCTAAGGCCTCTTAATCCTATAGGAACTCATCTTGAGCTTCAACATGTTGGTTCTAGTTAATTAGACCAACAGCTGAGGGCTTGAGACCGCCCATATGAGAATCCACAAAAGAGTCAAGAGGTGGCTAGAATTTCTATGCGATGCGGGTTCCATCACTAGTCTTCTACGATAGTCAATAAGAAAGTCATATGACTATATTCTAAGTTCTCAGAAAAAAGTAAACCTCACCAAAAACAAGGTCAACAACACTGTCTGTATTTGTTGTCAGACTCACCAGAAATCATAGCTGGACCACCTGAAACCACCGATGAAATGTTGAAATCATCCGCGAGAGTCACTGCATGTGCCTCCAGATTAAAGCCCATCAGATGGGCTCCTCAAGCAGTGCCTCTGCAACCAAGACTTCGCTGTAGTCGTTAGAACTGTTGAATCTATATGCAAAGTACGTCAAATCACCTACTGCAAAAAACACCGGGAACAACTACTGGATTTGCAGTCGTCGGCATCGAACCACAAACCTGAATCACAAATTATAGGCTCTGGTACCAATTATTATACAAAATAATACAAAAAATCATAAAAATTCACACAACAACATTCAAACATAAAATACTTGTGTGATTTNAGATATCACAAAAAAAATCCTTCCAGAAGAACCTCAATAATAGTATCGCCGAAAAAAAAGAGAGGAACATGGTTGTCTTCAATAGGAATTCATATGTGACACAAACCAATATCGACAATCAGGCCTTCCAAAAGATCCCATAATGTCTAACGTCTCATGATGGAACACTCAAACCCACTAAAAGAAAAATAAAATAAAGGAAATAAGAAAAAAACACTTACAAACATCATAAATAACCCAAACAATCATAATCAAATATACAAAGAACAGAAATAAAGATGAACTGTATAAAATAAACATGAATGAGACCATTCAACATCCAACAATGGATTCTGTAATCTGCCCTCTCAATTCAATTATTTCCCCAGCACCTTCGCCATTATGGGTACAATCTTCTTATGATTCGTCTTCCATCTATGATATAAATTGTCTTATGTGATATTTAAATGCTTCAGGCGGGATGGTTAAATTATCATAGTCAACTATATTGAAGTCCACCTCAGCTCTCAAATGATGTCGTCAAATATAGTTGTGGATAGCCATTGTGGCCATTACACTCTGCACATGCTTTGGAAATGGATATGTTGGCATATCATGCAGTATGACTCATTTTTTCTTCCACACTCCAAATGTTCTTTCAATTACACCACGTAAGGACTAGTCTCTTATTAAACATTTCTATCATGTCCTGTGCAACATTGTTGAATCTTTCAAAGTCAGGAATATGATATGTTGTATTCAAAAATGACTTCAAATGTATATACAGCTTCGACCAAGTAATATTTGTCTGTCGCAAATACAATAATTAACAATGAACTTAAAAATATGCAATAGTATGATTAGTAGTTGAACAAACTTTGAGGTGGGTGAGGGATGTTGTGTTTTTGATTTCTTGTAGCAAAAGCAAATATAAGACTGTCATGTGCACTATCTTCTCAACCAATCATAACAAAAGTAAATCACATGTTGAAATCACATACGACCATTACATTTTGTGTTGGTGATTCACACTGCCCACTAAATGCAACCCTTTTATTATTGAATCACGTGCATCCATATGTGTTTCGTCGATCGCTTTAATACAATTCTGACAAATTAAAGAAGATTGTGTAAATTACAATGCTCATTGTGTCGACCGCTCTAGGCATCTTTCCCCAATACCACTACCCCACCAAAACTACGGTCCAACTTTTTTTCTATATCAGGGTCAATTCAACTGAATTTGAATTTCTTGACGACTGACACTACCTACAATATAAGGACAAGTGGGGTTTTTCATATAATTCAGGAAGAAAAAGAAATGAAAAAAGGTCTTTCATTAATATGTTGTTATCTGGAATTTCTTAGCTCATCACTCCTTCGAAGTATCAATAGTTTGTTTGATTGGATCTCAACTCAAGCCCATGAATTCTCGTTTTAATTTCTTTTATAATTTTCCGTACCTTTTCAACTGATATCACTTGTTCTTCAGTTGCATCCTATTGTACTCTCTTCCTGTCATTTTCTTGAATTTCTTCATAATATTTTTTCATCCTTAATAAATAGGTGGTAGATTTATTTCCTAGTTCAACCTCCTTAAGATAGAGATATGAGTTTAGTTTCTTTATCCCACATAACAAATGAATCGACTTCATTAGCATTACTAGTTCAACCTCCTTAATATTTGATAGTAATCACAGCCCGCACAGAAGCAACACAACCACACAACCACAACCCACAACCACAACACAACCTCGGCCACACTTCACACACAACCACAACCTCCACACACAACCACAGACACCACAAACACCTTCACACAGAGCCACAACTCCACACACAACCACAACCCACAAATGAGCTAATACAATCAGACAACCACAACCACCACATCACAACCCCAGCCACACCTCCACACACAAGCACAATCTCCACACATAATCATAGACACCACAACTACCTCCACACAGAATCATACCTCCACACACAACCAAAACCCACACAAAAGTCATCACAACCAGACAACCACAACCCGGAACCACAACCACCACAACACAATCCCAACCACATCACACACAACCACAAGATCTACACACAACAACAATCACCATAACCACCTCCACACAGAGCAAGACATCCACATACAACCACAACCTACACATGAGCCAACAAAACTAGATAGCCACAACCCACAACCCCAGTCACCACAACCCAACCCAAGCNGCCAAAACCCACACAAAAGTCATCACAACCAGACAACCACAACCCAGAACCACAACCACCACAACACAATCCCAACCACATCACACACAACCACAAGCTCTACACACAACAACAATCACCATAACCACCTCCACACAGAGCAAGACATCCACATACAACCGCAACCTACACATGAGCCAACAAAACTAGATAGCCACAACCCACAACCCCAGTCACCACAACCCAACCCAAGCCATACCTCCACACACAATCACAACCTCGACACTCAACCACAACCACCACAACCACCTCCAAACAAAACAAAAACCACCACAACAGAACCAAAGCCACACTCCCACGACACAACCACAGCTAAACCTCCACACACAACCACCTCCAACCNTTACCTCCACACACAATCACAACCTCGACACTCAACCACAACTACCACAACCACCTCCAAACAAAACAAAAACCGCCACAACAGAACCAAAGCCACACTCCCACGACACAACCACAGCTAAACCTCCACACACAACCACCTCCAACCACAATCAGTTGTAATAACTATTTTATAAATACTTTTTTTTTCTCATTTATCAGAGTTCATCACATTAAAACTTTGTCCCATTTACAAACATACCACACTGGCCAATCCCTTCTAAAGTATAAGTTGTATGGAATGATACAAATCAAAATTTGCCCCATTTACACCATCCCACAACACGGACCATTACCCACCACACAACCACCACAGCCACAACACGCACACCATAACCCACAACACAGCCACTACACCACAACCACCCAACCATACTTGTACACATAACTCACAACCTCCACATCATAAGAAACAACACCAAAATCACTCAAGCCACATCCACTACAGCACAAAACAATCAGTCACACCTCCACACACATCCCACCGTCATCACACCACAAGACACAACACCACAACCATCCAACCCTCGGCACAACCATGACAACTCACATCACAGTCACCACAACCCACAACATAGCCACCACAACCAATAACACAACCATCACAACCTACAACACATACACCCAACCCATAGCCACCACACACAAACACCAAACCATAACAACCCTACCACACCTCCACACACAACCCACAACCAGCGCACCACATGACAAAGCACCACAATCATCTAACCCACAACCACCACACCACAAACACCCAACATAGTCACCACAACTCACACACAACCACCTAGCCCACAATCACCACACCCCAACCCACTGTACAAGTAGTCCTCACCACAACACAAGCACTCCTCACATCACAACCACAACCACAACCACCACAACACCGCCCAATTCACGGTAAAAGCTATCACACCATCAACAAAAAAGGAAATACAACACCAATACAATATCACATGAATTACAAAAACCTAAATCACATAAAATATAAAATCCAACAACTGAGAACAACCAGACAAAAATCAACGACCGAATAGAGCTCAAAAAACCATCACAAAATCATAATGCCAGAAAATAGTGATAGAGAATATTGTGAACCAAGGGAGAGCAAATGAACCAAGAAGAGATGAAGAACATGGGGTATAGGGAGAGCAAAGAAGCTAAGCAAAGACGAAGCACAACCCACAGATCAGATAAGAGGAGGCGAGCAGGGATCATACCTCTAGGGTGACGAGAGAGAAGCTCGGTTACGATAGAGGGGAGGGAGAAGCTCTATCGCAAGAGAGGGGAGGGAGGGGTAGGGTAGTAAAAGAAGGTTGAGAAATTAATACGAAACGCGGGTCGCGGGGCTGAACCCGTCTCCCATGTTTCATATGAATTTTTTTACGCCGCACTTTTCAAACGGGCAAAAAAAGTGTTTTTTGGGGCTGAGCCGCGCGAAAACGCGCGCCAAACAACCCCTTAGAGAATGTAAAGAAAGAAATAAAAAAAGAAAACAAGTTAGATAAAATAAACTCGTTAAATAAATGTCACACACACACGTGTGTGTGTGTGTGTGTGTGTGTGTGCGCGCGCGCGCGCGCGCCCACACGCGCGCGCGCGCCCACACGCGCATTCCGTGACTTGTTGGTAGAGCAGCTACTCTGAATGTTGTAAGTTCTCTCTGGTCACAGGTTCGAATCCCCTATGTGTAGAATGTGATACTCGAATATTTAGCACATCTAAGCATGGTAAGAGCTCTTCTAATAGCCTCGAGTCATTCCTCTAATAGCTTCAACATTTAAATTTTACTTTTTACACTTATACCACCCAAATACTTCATATCAAATTTAGAAAAATAATCATTTTAACTTAAAAAAAAAATGAAATACGCCTTCTCATATATAGGTAAGCTGGCANAGAAATGACTTCCAACTCACTAGACCTTCTGCCAATGTGAATAAATAACCCATCTTAGATCTTCGCATGTTCTTATCACTTGCATAATCTGAGTCAGTGTAGCCTACACATAAATCTACAATAGATGACTGCCTCTGGTAAGACTTGGGGTGAATAAATAAAGTGTGTGAGTGAAAGGTGCATGGTAGTGTGAATGAGGTATGGGGTGTGAATGACCAAGGCACCTAGGGTCTTTCTAAGGCCTCTTAATCCTATAGGAACTCATCTTGAGCTTCAACATGTTGGTTCTAGTTAATTAGACCAAGAGCTGAGGGCTTGAGACCGCCCATATGAGAATCCACAAAAGAGTTAAGAGGTGGCTAGAATTTCTATGCGATGCGGGTTCCATCACTAGTCTTCTACGATAGTCAATAAGAAAGTCATATGACTATATTCTAAGTTCTCAGAAAAAAGTAAACCTCACCAAAAACAAGGTCAACAACACTGTCTGTATTTGTTGTCAGACTCACCAGAAATCATAGCTGGACCACCTGAAACCACCGATGAAATGTCGAAATCATCCGCGAGAGCCGCTGCATGTGCCTCCAGATTAAAGCCCACCAGATGGGCTCCTCAAGCAGTGCCTCTGCAACCAAGACTTCGCTGGAGCCGTCAGAACTGTTGAATCTATCTGCAAAGTACGTCGAATCACCTACTGCAAAAAACACCCGCAACAACTACTGGATTTGCAGTCGTTGACATCGAACCACAAACCTGAATCACAAATTATAGGCTCTGATACCAATTGTTATACAAAATAATACAAAAAATCATAAAAATTCACACAACAACATTCAAACATAAAATACTTGTGTGATTTGTCGTTAAATCGATTCATCTACGTCCATGGGGAGGGAGATTACACTAGCACTGGACTGTGAGGGATATTTCACTAGCACTATATGGGGAGAAACAAAAGATGGCTTAGGGTTACGATTCAACACTTTCTTTCCATACTCCTCTCATAAGTCCTAAGTCTTTTTTATAGAGGAGACTTAGAGTTTATTTGGGGCAGTTGCAGCTTATTAATAATCTATTGCACAACAGCTGCCCTAGAAAGCTATTGCGTAGAAGCTGTTGCGGATATGTTGGATGATATTTTGTTTATTGCTATTAGAAAACATTTGCAGTACATGTGTGTCTGGATAAATGATCAATCTGCCCCCGTTGAGTAATGTTGTTTGTNCTTTATAGAGGAGACTTATAGTTTATTTAGGGCAGTTGCAGCTTATTAATAATCTATTGCACAACAGCTGTCCTAGAAAGCTATTGCGTAGAAGCTGTTGCAGATATGTTGGATGATATTTTGTTTATTGTTGTTAGAAAACATTTGCAGTACATGTGTGTCTGGATAAATGATCAATCTGCCCCCGTTGAGTAATGTTGTTTGTAACAGAACTGTCATAGTAATATATTTGATACTTTTAAAAAAAATTATTTCAACAGTGCAAAAAATAAGATATACACCACACTTAACAGTGATTATCATCAATACTAAAATAAAAAAATTACTATTAAAATAACATTTAATAATATGATAATATTTTTTTTAAAATGAAGACAGCGTATGTCACAAGCCAGGCTATCCTCTATGGATACTATCCCTTCCCTATCATTCTTGACGATGAAATCTGTTAGTTTATCTGCCCACCAGGAGAAGTCACACTTTTTGTGATTCTTCGCNGGATTATCATCATTACTAAAATAAAAAAATTACTATTAAAATAACATTTAATAATATGATAATATTTTTTTTAATGAAGACATCGTATGTCACAAGCCAGGCTATCCTCTATGGATACTATCCATTCCCGATCATTCTTGACGATGAAATCTGTTAGTTTATCTGCCCACCAGGAGAAGTCACACTTTTTGTGATTCTTCGCNAAGATTCAAATGATGTTTTAAATCTTGCCACAATCCTTAACTTCTTATGACTGCGTAATTAGGGTTGTCAAAACGACTCTTTTTTCGTCAACTGCTCGTGTTCAGCTAGCTAAGCAAACGATCCGAACATGAACATACTTTTTGAGTTTGAAATATAAACGAGCCGAACACAAGTTGAGCTTGGGCTTGTTTACACCCCTCGTGGGAGCAGTCCCGGGCCAATGCAGGGAATTACAGAAACTGCTGCAGGAAACAAACAGGGAAGACGGATGCTTGACATACAACACTTTAGTTACAAAATCCTTCTTTTCATGTGAAAGCTTAGGAGATTCGGAGACAAGGAGAAGAAAACAAAGCTTTTCAATGGCGTTATGTGCTCAGTCTCCAGCGTGGTTTCTTCTATAAAACAAGCGGACTGTTGTACTTGCAGAAGATGGATGTTGACATGATAATGTGCAATGAAGGTGGCGTCATTCCTGAGACGACTGTGACGCTACAGCAAGATAGACGGCCTGACTTGGAATAAAGCTTTGAGATCACGAAGAATGAGAATGAAGTTTATGTACATCTTTGGTTGAGAATGGGTTTAAATTGAAGGCAGATTGAGAGATAATAGTATTATCTTAACCTATGATATCGTGCCCACTGGAGCCGAGTTGGGGTTGGCTCCAGAATTTTTCAATCCAAAATTTTAGCTTCTAGCTTGGCTTGTTTATTTCGATCCGATCTCTCTCCAAGCCAAAATTTGAATTAATAGTTATATATATTCAATTCAGCCATGCTCATAATAGTTATATATATTAAATTTAGTAAGAGGTACTCGAGGGGACTCGAATCCCAGACCAGAAGGGACTTACAACTGACAAGTAGATGTCCGACCAATTGATCTGAGTACACCACACACACACACGCACAGATATATATATATATAGAGAGAGAGAGAGAATTTTCAAATATGTCAAATCTCATATCTCGTGCAATACTAATCTTAAGGATAATGTGAGGATTTTAAACACTAATGGTGGTTAACCACTTATAATATACAGCTCATGAACTCCTAAATATAAGAAGTCATGTAATGCATGCAAGACCTACAACTCACACGACAATCATGTGATACTGACTAAATCTCTAGTACATAAGAAAATCAACCACAATATTCGAGTGTATATCTATAAAGATGTATTTTCAAGTTATTTTCATCTTTATATTATTTTTAAAAATAATTGGTTTAAGAAACTATAAATTAATATTTTGATAGTATATAAAAGAAATTTTTAATGCGTTAATTTTGAATAATTTTTAGGAGATTGTTATAAGCCTTATTTATAAAATAGTCTTCTGATTAACATAATTTTTTCATATTTTTATGATAATTATAAACATTAAAATAAGAAATTAATGATGCATTTATAATTATTTAATAAATTTACAAGATTTCTGAAGTTGTTTGATGTCTGTTTTACAATGTGTTTTCACCAAAATGTTCTACGCATTAATTTATTTTATGACATTTTTTAATAATTTTTGGTGCTTCGGATTTCAAGATATCGAGAGATTTCTATAGATTTTGTGATAAAAATAAATAATTTGAATATTTACAAATATACCGGCAAATTTTTAATGTAAAATTTAATAAATTCCTTTATAAAATTAATCATGGCTTTTTTTTTAATTTTTTCAAACTCTGAATCAATTTAGGAAATTTCGAGAGAAAAGAATGAGAGAGGAAGAAAAAGATGATATTTGGGGTTTTCAGTCGAGTTTTTGTTCAGTGAGTCAGTTAGAAAAGTTTATCGACTCAAGATAGACAACAGCTAAATCATCTCCAATTTCAATGATTTTATCCTTCTATTTTTTTTTTCCAAATTTTTATTTGTCCAAAATTTACAAAAGTTGTAATATATTTGTATTTTAAAAAAATTTATAGTGTCATTTTACTATGATACCCTCTCTACACATTTTGAATTTTCATGAGTATTGCCTAATTTGAGTTGCTTAGAACTTTTCCAAAACATATTATGAAATGCATACACATAAGTGGCTACATGTAGGTTTAATGTGAAAATTATGTTTTAATTAGCGTTTATGCATCATTTGAGCATATTGCGAACACGACTACTTTACTTTCAAAGCATGCTTTATATATACTATGATTGTTATGATGAAATATATATTATAGTTTTGTACAACTTATTAAAAAATGTTATTTTATCATGAAATTTGTACATAAAAAAGTCCTACCATTATAATTTTGGTTGGCGGAAGATATTTCTTTGCTTGGAAGTGGGGCTCGACGGAATTTCCATAAAATGGGTTTATGGTGTTAATGATGAGATGTTGTGAGGTGAAGAATTGTGAATTTTAAAGTGTCTAAATTGAATTTTTCAAAAGTAAAAGCATACCGCATGAGATTAGGGTTTCTTATTAAGTCGAACAACCTCCCTTTAATTGGTCTTAAGTTATCTAGACTTATCCACGTGATTTTAATTTTTATGGACAATCAGGAACAACACTATTCCTTAGCCTCTTCTGAGATCATAAGGAATATTGATGTTTCATATTACCATTTAGTCCCTTAACCCATGCAAAAACTCCAATATTTTCATATTTATCTATATGATTGCACTATTCTAACAACGACATTCATATTCTCCCAAAACAGTGTATGTTAATTTAATTATTTCACTAATATACTTTTTCAGTAGTAGAGCACAGTCCATTTTAACTTAAAAGGTAGCCAATTCATAAGTAAATTAATCACAAAAGATTAAAATATCAACATGCTACATATAATTTAACAATTATAAGGCATTAATAGTTCTAAATTACTTAGGTTAATAATTCAAAGGAGAGATATGTTTAGATACAAAGCATTAGGGATGACCATAACATTGATTTTATTGCAAGAATCAAAGATATTAAATTTTACAATAACAACAATCTCACCAGGACTTGCTCTACCGAATTGAAGAATTGTACAATGCTTTTCACTGTATTATCCTCTCACTTTAACATGAAACTCTGACTTTTACTCAAGTTAACAATACCCCACACTCATAAGCACTCTCCTTGATGTCTCCTTCTTGTATTCCCATATGCTCCTAATTGTTCTTCTGAATGCTCCCTTCATTCTCTCCATTCAAATCCCTCTCGATCAACTTCATCTCTTTGAAATGAGAGATTTTTATATGTTTCATTGCCTGAACTGACATAAAACCACGAAAAACTGTCACTCCCTGATATGCAAGCCGTCTTTGACACAAACACATGAGTGTCTACGGCGGGTGTGCAAGAACGATTTAAGCAAGACTCAAACATGCAGGACTTTGAGCTTGCAAGTTGACATGCAAAGCGAACATGTGAGAGTGCACTAGTGCAAGTGTGAACAACAATGACATGGGGCACCTGACATAAAGATGTCATAGAGCAAACATGTGGAGTAGCATGCCTATGGGAGGCGCAAATACTTGATAAGAGCATATGAGGACATGTGTCCACAAGTGCACAATAAGGGTGTGAGTGCTAAATATGCTAATGCAAACCATGTAAAACAAATATTATGCAAGTGAAATTGGTTGTTTGACCTGTTGGATCAACCAAGGGGCAATGTAGCCAACGGGCTAAGGAGGCCGACTAGACCAAAGTGACCAATCGAGCGAGCCGGGGCGGGCTGTTGGACCAAAGTGATTGATCGACTGAGTTGGGGTCGTCAATCGAACCTAAGTAGTCGGTCGAGCGAGCCTAGGCGGTCGGTCGAGCGGGCTTAGGCGGTCCGTCAAACCTAAGTGGTCGACTGATAGGGTCGAGGAGACCGATCATATCGAAGTGATCTGTCGACCGGGATGGCCGGTCAAACCAAAGTGATTGGTCGACCGGGCCAGAGTAGTCGGTGGGACCTAATGAAATGCCAATCAACCCGGGGCAGCCAGTTAAGGCAAAGTATAATGCCGACCGGGCCAGAGCAGCTAGTCGAGACAAATTGTGATTTAATGGGTTGGGGCAGTTGATTGAGACAATGTGTGATTTTAACCGGGTTGGGGTGACAGATCGAGGCAAAATGCTATGCTGGCATGCTTCACGCAAGGCACACATCTTGATACAACACATAATGCAAATGATCATAATCGATAGCTGGCCACACTCATTTAATGATCTCACATAGACACTTAGAGTTTAGCACATGGATAAGTGGCATAACCATCTCCTCCTTTAGCGAGGTGTGTGGGGAGCTCCACCTTCAAATTTACAAAAAAAAAGAGAAAAACTCTCCACAATGTTGTGAAATGGACTAACTACAATGTTTTTTCTATTCTGCAACTCCTCACGATTTTCCAAAGTGAGTTAGCTACAAAGCTTTTCATACTTCAAAAAATCCAAATATCCCAACTCCTCCAGGGAGGGTTGGATATGCCAAAACAAGGGAAAATTGGGATTTCAATCAATTAGGATTTTATTCTATGGTTTGCAACGAGAAATCACTCGGTGTCACAAAGGATTTGGCCACGCATGTGCTTCATAACCTAGGGCTTTCTCTAGGAAATCGACAACCAATCCAAAGGCATGTGACAACATTGACTGTTGTAAACCGGCCAACTTGGCTCATGTGGGTGACTAAACCCATAAGACATAGCAAAATCTATTTCTAGGGCTAGCTAAGAAAGAAAATGCGATGAATTTTAGATAATCTCACCGATGCGGAGTTTAATGTCACGTTTATTCATGTAAGATGAAGCTTTCCCAATGATAGGAGAAATGGAGAGGTTATGGCAAAGCTCTGATGAGGTCTGCTCCACTCCTTCTCTAAATAATAAAGAAGCTCTCATTTTGAAGGAGAGCCCGGAGAGATTCCAATGAAGTTTTGAACTCCAACAATGTTTTAGTGGTGCTACTACAATCCTTCCCCAAGCTAGGAAGAAGCTCTCCTTTAATATGGGAGAGGAGACACCTTGCTTCCTTGCTACCCGAGCTCTGCCCCACAAAACTCTCCTCACACACTCAAATGAAATGATGGAAGAAGAGGAAGAAGATGGAAGGAAAAGGAAAAGTTGGGAGATAACCAACTCCTCTGAGCTTCTCTTTGAGAAAGATGAAGAGTCTCCCTCCTTTTTCCTTCCTCCAAGCTCTAAGCTTGGAGAAAATCCTAAGCTCCTTGAGGAAGAATATGGAGTTCTCCCTTATACTCTCCCAAGCTCTCCTAACCAGCCCCCAAAACTAAAATGAGGTGGAGATTGGTGAAATGAGGAAGAGAGAAAGATTAAACCTGCCTTTACATGCAATATCCCAAAAATGTCCCTTGATTAAGCCAAAAATAGCTAATCAAGAGGCACTTAGGACATGCCAAAAAGGGTTAACGCCCCAGCTTATTCATAATCCCAAAAAGATCTCTCTAAGTCCAAGGAGGACCCAAAAATTTGGCTCTAAGTGCAACACCTCCCTAGGGCTGCCAAGCTAAAATTTGAAATTTAGGTAGCTCGGGCGTGTTCATTCCGCTCAGTCCGTGGGTTGGCGTGGTCATGTCGACTCCCTGATCTAATTACACTAGGTTCATTGTTTTGCAGCATTGTCACGCGGCCTTCGGAAGTGGCTCACCGAAGGCAGCCTTCGCACAACTACTAGGAGGTCTGGTGTGGTCACGCCATGAGCTTTGTCTTGCACCGTGGTCATGCTACCTTCTGGCGTGGCTACACCTAAGACAACCCCCTAGACTCTAATGAGAGGTGTTAGGCGTGGCCACGCCAGACACTTATAAGACATTTTTCGCTCCTAGAGTCTGTTAAACATATTTTGCATCACAGAAATCTCTTAATGATCAGACCAGATCACATTGGCCTCAAAATGATCATTTAGCTTGCTCCTAGAATGGGGAAACAATCACAAATCAGAGGTAGTCACTATTGGGCACGACCAAAACAGAAGTAATCTTAGTCCGGAGACAGACTGCTTTTCGTAATATCCCAAATAATTCCTTGAACTACGAGAGGGCGAGCTTGAGCGCTGCACGCTTCCACATCATCACAGGGGCATCTGGTATTTGTAACATAAAAAATTGATGTCAACACCTATTACTGGTGCCAGACTTCCAAGCTCTCTGAATATTCACACATGGGGCAAACAATAAGGCACAAGAGCGCCTGGCTCTCCGACTCCAAGCATTTATGCACCCAGGCTCGTTCAAAACTCAGACATTTTTTTTATCTCCTTAATTCTCATGTTACCTTATCAAATTTCACCTGTATACTATAAAAAACACTAAAATACCCATATGAAACATAAAAATAACACAAATAAAGATACAACTAATATAAAAATAATACACATATTTGATACACACAAATTTCTCTAAAACCTAAACATTACTTGCCCGCAAGTAATTCAAAATCTAAAACACTAAAATATGTTGGAAGCCGATTGAGCGCACTCCTCCCGACATTACAACATATGCTCTCCCTTGCATTAGACTTCTTCCACATAAGCAAAAAGGCCAACTAGTTTATAATAAGCTAATTAGTTTGATTGGCTTCATTCATTTTGTGTACTATTCAAGCAAATCGTTTTTCCATGACTTCAATGTGATGATAATATAAGAATTGAAGTATAACTTCCAACTATATAACATTTATCTAAGTATTGAAGTTTTGATCATTTTCACTAAAAATAAAAACTCTTTTATATTTCTTGCTTCTAATAAATGTAGAAAANCTGAATTTTTTTATGCCGCACTTTTCAAACGAACAAAAAAAAGTATTTTTTGGGGCCGAGCCGCGCGAAAACGCGGTGCCAAACAACCCCTTAGAGAATGTAAAGAAAGAAATAAAACAAGAAAACAAGTTAGATAAAATAAACTCATTAAATAAATGTCACACACACACACACACACACACACACACACAAGTTAGATAAAGAAAGAAATAAAAAAAGAAAACAAGTTAGATAAAATAAACTCATTAAATAAATGCACGCGCGCGCGCACACACACACACACACACACACACACACACACACACACACACACACAC